>JBAMJV010004630.1:70000-122500 GCA_037951105.1 Echinarachnius parma | reverse complement strand
TCATTGGCTTACGTCATGACGCGTCATCTACAGAATTTAGTTAATTAGTCCGTTCTTTAGATGACGTCATAATTTGGCGATTTAAAAGGGGCGTTCCCAGGACAATTAGATATTTACCCCAAAATTGATTGATTTCATGAGAAATGACTGCCAAATTCCTTTTCTTCGGGAAAATTACATATAGAGAGCCGAATTGTGAAAATTAGGCCATCTAGACGCTGTAGTTCCTTTAATGAGAAATGAGCGAACTTGTGCGTGGCTATTTGTGTTAAGCCTATATCCCAGGATTTCATATGTTGTTCCCGTATCACCTGTAATAAGTACCTACCGTCATGACCGTCATGATTGCCATGTAAGTCGAAATAGGTCACACTGACGTGTTCAAAATGTGGCACACTGCGTGCACGCACTGTGGCACACTGCGTGCACATTGCGTCCACACTGTGGCACACTGTGGCACACTGTGTGCACACTGCGTTCACATTGTGGCACACTGTGTGCACACTGCGTTCACACTGTTCCCGGTATCGGTACTTACTTTTCTAAGTCTGTCACGAACTGCCTTCTGGGCCACGATGTACCTTGGCAGTTTGAGGCCATCCACGCGACAATTTTCGTCCGGCCCTCTGCCCAGTTCCTCGTGCCGTTCGCTGCTACTTCGGGCTTACCGTCCACGTACTGTCCGTAGTCCGCGCGAAACTCGGAGTCGTATCGATAGGACATGATGTAATCGTAGGTGGTGTTGTAGTACTTGTTGGGCGGTACCACGTGCTTGCGCGTGTTACGCGGACTCTCCAGCGTGTAAAACACCCACTTCTGCCCAGGCGGCCTGTGCGCGTGCATATCGTCCCAGTTCCACGGCGACCAATGGTACAGCACCAAAGCCTCGTTTTGCTGCATCGCGTCAAAGTTCATGTCAACGGTCAACTGCACGTCACAAACACTTCCGGGGCATTCGATCTGGTGCTGCCCGTGTTTAAACCCCAGCTCGCCCGCGTAGCTTGCCCAGAGATGTACCTTCTTTCGACACCGCGATGTCCCTGCGGCTGCGTCACCAACTGCTGTCTTGTTGTGACCTGAAAGTATTACGATATCTGTTTTCGTTTTATTTCCAATTTTCTCCTTGTTTAACGTGAGTTCGCGTTCTATTTCTTCCTTTGATTTCTTCGCAATGTCCTTCAGTGTTTTATTGGTGCCGACATGCATGACTTCCTTTACTTTGCCGCTCAGAGTCACATTACTGTTTCTGTAATCGATTACAGAATCGCCTACTGCGGCGGCATCAACTGAAAATATAGTCCGCTTGACCGCACTGGGGGCTTCGCGTCCGAGGAAGAACAACTCTTCGGGCTTTTGGATGTCGACATTGCGCAGCAGGAGGAATAGATGGACGTAGAAAGTGCCAACGAGAAACATCGCCACAGTACCGAGGTATCTTTTCAAACCCATGTCGGCGATCGGTTGTGAAGCCTGCAATAAAAAAATAAAAAAGGGAAAACAGACCGTTAAAGGGATATACAGTTTGTCCAAATCCTCAAAAGTTACTTGGAACTCATGCGGTGCTCTCTCATACCTTGTTGTATACGTACAGTATAATAAATAGAACATTATAGAATATGTATGGGTGTACAACTTACGTATAACAGGTTGTTTTATGCATACTAAAAAAATGAAATCATACAATTCGTGATGGTTTCCTGAACAAAATTGTATAATCCTATATTAGTAAAAAAATATATTCTTCACAGTCATGGTTGGTAATAAGAGCGTTTCCCAGTCACTTTAATCAGTGGACTTTGAATGGTTGATACAAATGTGTATTGTTATGATCTAAGTTGGACTTAACAAGTATGGAGAGCCATTAGTTTCTTTGAAAAAAAAAGAGAAAAAAAATCCTTTTTAAAAGGCATAATATGTTTATTTACATCATTAATATTTTCTATTATCAAGGAGATTCCATGTTTTTGATGTAAAATTGATGACAGCCTCAAATACTTGCATTCTTGGTGTTGAATATATTTTATTCTAAGGCTACACATGGCTTTCCATAATAGATAAGTTCCACTTAGAGTTAAGATCAACTTAGGATTTTTGTGTAACACCCCCAGGGTATATAAGCTGGTTCGGCCTAAGTACCTCCTCTATATGTTAACCCAAGTTAGCGGCTAAAATATCATGTGTTTAATACCTAGCCACATCATCCAAAATAGACTTAGCATGAAGCTAAGCTAGTTGGCTTGTTATGAATATGGACCCAGGTACATTATAATTATGGGTATTTAGCCTGCTGTAGCGCCTTGAACGATTCGGCGTTTCCGTGTTTGGCATGGTTGGTGTATAGATGCATAATAATTTATGTTGCGCCAGCCGGCCCTGCGCGTGGCATAATGCTTTATATTACTTTGTAAAGATAGCGTGCTATGCTAAAGATGACCCATGTGCCAGATTCGAGAGAAAAGAAGAAAATAATGTAACGTCTAGCAGCTGTTGTTATCGAATAATAGCGATCGTATTATGTTCTAATTTGTTCAAGCATGCTGTTACAATTTTGACATTTTCTTTTATATAAGACAATAACCTCGCAACTTTTGAAATTTGGCTTGCAAAATAGGGACGGTCCCTTTAAAGCATAAGAAAGATAGTAACATATTGTCAACATCATTGAACATTGAACATTGAACATTGAGCAACGCTTATATTGAGTTCGCACTCTAGCGGTTCTAACGTTGTATATTCGTATTACCAATATGAGAATGGAACAAATTTTGGTTTATCAAATTTCTCTTCCGGTATAAGGATATGTATGATTGAAGTGTTCAGAGTTAGCGATTGTCACTTTTCATTTTCGCTCATTTCCCCATCATAATACATCCAGTTAACGTAAAATGCTCAAACAATATACTCAGTGGACATATCAGATCACATAATTACATATTGTATCAACTAGTTGTCATTATCTTGTTTTCACGTGTCACTCAACACAGTTACTATATCCCTTTAATTGTGAATGATAATTATTATGAACATTTATAATATAGCCTAACTACTATAAATATATACTCTACTTCGCTTTACATTATTATTACCCATGGTCAGCAGGTACATTTCAAACCCACACAATGATACTTATTGCATACTTTATCAACTCCCCGGGGAGCATGCATGATGGATGTGTTCATGCCGAAAATGTCATTTAGATAACGTCAGTGTAACGAATACAAGATGATAGATGAAAAATTAAAATGAAAAGGCGGTCAAGATAATTACAGTACACGCGATACACAGGGCCTTAGAACGGTCACCTGGGGCTGTTTCACATATCCTAAGTTAAAGTCATACCTGTAAAGTGTCCAAATCCACGAAAATTACTTGGAGCTTCCTCGTTTCTCTTCTACCGTGTTTTTTAGCTTATGGTAAAAGAAGAATAAAATAGGGTTTGATTTTTTCAAATGTCCCTTTAGTATGAAGATAATTATCATTTAAATCTTTTATTTCAATCACGTTGATTAACGCTTTTGATAAAAAGTACAATTGTCCTAGATGAGAACGTCCGCATGCAGCACTCGTAATGAGAACATTCCGGAGATTGAACTTTGAGCCGAGCGAGTGCAAATTCCATGAATTCTGTACTACGTGTGTAAACATACAAGGGTGCGAATATCTCAAACGGATCATTCATTACTGCGACAAAATGTGTATGGCAGACCATCAGTATTCGGTGATAAAATATGAACTCAATATTCGTTTTTTCACTAGGTAAACAGTGTTCGTTTTCTTTCAAACTTTCACAAATCTTTCAATTGTATTTTACAATGATACTGATATAGGATTGAAGTCTCAAATGTCATTTTGTGCAATATCTGACACTTTACAGGTATCACTTTAAACTTAACTCTAAGTTGGACTTAAAAAGTATGGAAAGCCATTAGTTTCTTTGAAAAATTGTTTTGAAATTCCTTTTTCAAAGACATGAAATGTCGATTCAAATCATCAATATTTTCTATTATCAAGGAGATTTCATGTTATTGATGCAACATTTATGGAAAGTCTAATATTCTTGTTTGTTTTGCTTTTGAAAATATCGTATTCTAAGGCTACATGTGGCTTTCAATAATAGTTAGGTCCAACTTAGAGTTAAGTTCAACTTAGGATCTGTGTGAAACACCCCCTGTTGTTTCCATAGCCACCCCGCATTTTCGTAGAAACTGAATTATATATATACAATACGTATATAATTATGATGCTTTACTTGCATGTTTTCCAAATCAAAACTGTGTTTGACGATTCAAACATATTGTAATGTACGATGAGGTATGAATGAGATACGATGTGACAGGGATAAGAGTCCAGCTAGGTATTAAGTGTCCAGTGACGTCATTCGTACAGTTTAAAATCCTATTTTTGTTCCATTTTCTCTCCTTCTTAAAGGTGCACCTGTAAAGTGTCTAACTCCACATTTCTCTTTTACCGTGTTGTTTAGCTTATTGTAAGAGAAGAATAACAAAAATGGTTAGATCTTTTAAAATGTCCCTTTAGTATGAAGATATCTATCATTGATAATCATTCAGCTCAAGAGCTTCTACAGATGGTAATAAACGTCATACTGTAATTAGTTGTATAAGCTGACACAGATTTTCGCTTTTTTAACGAGGAAAGCAGTGCTCTTTTTCAATGAAACTTTCACACATCATTCAAACATATCTTACAACGATTTTGGTATAGGATTGAAGTCTCAAATATCATTTTGGGCAATATCTGACACTTTACAGGTGCACCTTTAACCTTTGGAGGTATTGATAAATGGAAAACCCGGAAATGAGAAATTGCTTATCAAAACTGAATGTACAATCATTACCATTGGGAAGCGTTCGCGTGTAAAATATTGAACGACAAATTATTAATTTTGATGTGGAAATTTAGACCGATATACATTATAGTTGCAGCAGCTGCAGACAGAACCCGTCATGAGTTTTAGTATAAAGCCCGGTCACATATCACCGGTTAGCGTAAACGGATGCCCGACGAAGAGTACAATTTTGAATCCGTAATTCGTCTCCGTTCGTATATGCTTTTCTTGTCCGTTCCTTGTCAGGCGATGTACATTGTTCTATCAGGCGGAATATGTTGTGAAGACGATTTTTACCACCGGATAATTTGATTTCGCAAATTTTCCATTTGTCGGGCATCCGTTGACGCTATCCGGTGATATGTGACCGGGTCTTTATAGAAGCACGGGGAGCCGCATCTATATTGTTTCTTTGAATCCCGCAAATTGCAATTCTATAATTATTTATTGAATGTCCAGATAGGTCGACTTGATATGGGCATAATGTAAATTGAACAACTACACATCAAAGCAAGTGCGCTTTTATATATGACCAAAATGAACCCTAGAAAAATTGAACATTTATTACGGCGTTTTTTTTTTCAGTTCGAATGCGTTCAGGAAAAAAAAAAATCGTAGGATTTAAAAAGTTAACCATTACAGCATTTAAAGGGATTGTGCAGGTAGTTTTTAGTCAAACTTAATTTGTGGTAACTTCACCGTGTAAACGCTGTGTAAACAAATTCATCAACTTGTTGACAATTTTCTACAACCGCTGTTTAACATAATTATGAACCATCCAACTCTTGTTGAAAACATTCAACAACCCCAGTTGTTTAAAGTTTACACAACTGTTGTTTTAATTTTTTCTACAACCGTTGTTTAGAATAAGTTTTAAACAACCCTGTTGTTGAAATAGCAAAATCAACAAATTATTGTACATGTACTATAAAACGGCAAAGTCGGAATCGAACCGGGGACATTTGGGTTATAAGACGAACACGCTACTTCGTCGCTATCTTGTTTCGCTTGGTTTGCAGTGGGACAAAAAGGGTTTTGTCGCGATGATTGCGCGGTCGAAACTATCACGTGATTTAACAGGTTTAATCAACGCGTGAACAATGGCCGCTTTACACAACCATTATTTCTACAACTAATCATGCTACACCTAAGGTTGTATAAAAAGATTCAACAACCATTTTTACACAGCGTTTTTTTACACAGCGTTTTAACGGTCTGGTAGATTGGTTCGGGTCTTCGTCTTTAAACATGTTAAAGTGACACAGGTAAAGTGTCTAACTCCACGAAAAATACTTGGAGCTTCCTCGTTTCTCTTCTGCCGTGTTGTTTAGCTTATGGTAAGAGAAGAATAAAATAGGGTTCGGTTTTTTCAAATATCCCTTTAGTATGAAGATAATTATCATTGAAAATCATTATTCCAAAAGCGTTAGCTAACTGTATTGATACAAAGTACAATTGACGTCGCTGAATACGTCCTGCCAGCGCGCGTGAGAAATTTTCCCGACCCACTGAACTTTGAGCCTAGTGTGCGCAAATTCCATGAATTCCGTATCGTCTGTAGCTGTATACACGGGTGCGGATATCGTCAAGATCAAACGGATGATTTTTACTGCAACAAATCTACAACAGACCATCAGTATTCGGTGATAAAATATGAACTCAATATTCGTCTTTCAGGTAAACAGTGTTCGTTTTCTTTCAAACTTTCACAAATCTTTCAATTCTATTTTACAATGATATTGATATAGGATTGAAGTCTCAAATGTCAGTTTGTGCAATATCTGACACTTTACACGGATCACTTTAAAGGGGAAGGAAATCATTCTTAGCCTTTTGACTTACTGGATGTGATGAGAGCATATTACTCCTGTCATTTCTAGTCACTCATTTCCTCTTGAATATTCCCAATAACGAAAATAATCAATATTTTATGGACCACTGTCGTCTGCTTTCTGTGCCCACAGGAGGCGGCCATTTCCTCAACATACTTCTCGCTGTGAAATGACGTGTCAGGCAGAGAACACAATAGAGGGCTACGATATGATTATGTTGATGTAATTAAGATTCAATGCAGAGATCATCAAAAACAATTAAAAGCCACTTTGGTATATACCGGTATGGAAAATGTGTTATGTAGGCATATTACCTGACATTATCGAATAAGTGTTAAAGTTTTGGGGCAGCGTTTATTATAATCGGACATATTAATTGATATTTCCGTTTTTTTCTGATTACCCAATTTTGATCAAACAATCAAACAAACAAAAACAAATTACATATAGTACACTTAGTTTTTCGTTACCTGAAAAATAAATTATATCTTGGAGCGCCCTCTAATCCAAAACGGTACTATCCCTTTTAAAGGGACTTAAATAGTAACATTGTCCAAATCCTCAAAATAAAATTATAATTCTAGCGGTTCCCTCATACCTTGTTGTATTCGTATTAACAATAACATCATGGGACAGGTTTCGGTTTTTCAAATTTCCCTTTCGTTACAAAGATATGTACGATCGAAGTATTCAGATAAGAAAAACTCCCGTGGAGTTTTGAAACCGTGTACAAAGTGAGTGCAGTGAGTTAGTGAATATCACTTTGCATTTTCGCTCATTACTTGGCCATGCAATGTCCATTTGACTTGAAATGTTCACACAATACCCTGTGGACATAATTATGAGATAACAACAATATACATTGCATCAACCACTCATCACTTTTTGCACATGTCAACAAAGTTACTAGATCCCTTTAAAATGAAAAGCAATATCTCTCCCTCGCTGAATGGAGTATAGGGGAACTAATTTTCTAATAATCGAAACTCAATAGCGGAACCTAGACATAATCAATACATTCACGACGAATATGTTCTCGTTAAAAACATATCGACTCATTTCAATGTTCAAACGAAAATATAACACCCGCACCAAAGTTGAACCTGTCATATCCAAGTCTAAATTTCGAAAACTAGCCATACAAAAATACAAGTAATGTAAGACGCTTTATTAATATTACGAATGCTTCCTCGTTGAAAAAAAAAGTATCGATTCATTTCAACGTTAACAATACAATATGACACTCGCACGGAAATTGAAGGTATAGGGAATGAACTATGTCATATTCGAAAATATATTTCGAAAGCTAGACATAACAATATAAGAAATTTACGACGCTTTATTAATATTACGAATGCTTCCTCGTTGAAAAAAAACACAACAGTATCGATTCATTATCATTTCAACGTTCAACAGAAAAAAAAATATAGCACTCGCTCGAAGGATGAAGTAGGAGAAATGGCACCTTTCAGGCTTTCATAATCGAAACTGGATTTCGAAACCAACACATGAATGAAGATGATTTATATAACCACGATTCACAGGACAATCACGTTCTACCATGCATGTTCACTGTGCATATAATTAGGAAGACCTTGGTTCCAAAAGGCGATGAATCGACTTTCCATCAAAATTGAGTTAACGATATCGGTACATTGATGAGCTACGTAGCTATCTAGACATCCAAAATTGAAGGACAAATGTCATATTCCCATAGTGTACAATAATTTAGGCATGTGCAAAACGTTGGACAAAGAAAACTGTTTTTCTCGAAAGTTGAAAAGGTAGGTTTTGCGCCTTTTGGAATTACGCTCTTCATAATGGATGATACAGCTATCTATTCTGTAATTAGTGTATTGTCAAAGGTCGCCATTTACTTGTAATTTAGATTACATTTTCTTCATTGGGGAAATGGATAGTATAATTATATCAAAATGCATTTTATTTACAGAATAACGTATGTCTTGTTGACTCATAACTGACCAATTCGCTGCTCCTATTGAACCCATAGTAATAATAATAATAATAATATAATAGTAATCAAAATAATGATAATGATAATAATAATAATAATTATAATACAAATAACGATAATAATAGTAATAATAATAACAACAATAGTAATACTTATAATAATAATAATAATTAAAATAATGATACTTAAAATAATAATATTAATAATAAGCAAAAAAAAAACATAATAAAAAAATATATAATTTACTGACATTCTGAAAGATGGTTTATGGTAACATAAAAAAAGTTTATTCTGTACGTGCGCATTTCAGCGCACAATCTGCGTAATGGCAATTTATAGCTTCATACAAATCATACTAAAATAACTGGGGGGTGTTTCACAGAGATCCTAAGTTGATATTAGCACTAAAATGGTCTTAAATATTATGGAAAGCCATTAGTGTCTTGAAACAGTTTTGTAAAAGTTATGATTCAAATCATATATATTTTCTAATTATCAAAGATATTTCATGAATTGTATGTGAAGATCATGAATCTCTTTGATATATGATTTGAATCAACATTTTATGCATTTCAACATAACTTTTACAAAACTTTTTCAAGACACTAGTGGCTTTCCATAATATTTAAGACCATCTTAGTGCTAAGATCAACTTAGGATCTTTGTGAAACAAAGATCCTTAGTTGATCTTAACTTTATTGTTAGACTTGAAAAGTATGGAAAGCCATAAGTTTCTTTGACTTTTTTTGTAAAAGTCCTTTTTTTCAAAGGCATAAAATGTTGATTCAAGTCATTAATATTTTCTACTATCAAGGAGATTTCATGTTCTTGATGCTGCAACATTTATGAAAGCCTACACTTCTTGCTCTGTTGCTTTTGACTGTATTGCACTCCAATGCTTCACATGGCTTTACATAATAGCTAGGTCCAACTTAGAGTTAAGATCAACTTAGAATCTTTGTGAAACACCCCCAGGTTATTAGATCCGTTTAAAATGGCGACCCGCGGTGTCGCGCATTTCGAACGGTGCCATCTCCTAACACCCTCACAAGTCATGACAATCAATACAAATAAAAAACGCCCAGTTATTAATATTTATTCAGCTTGCGATGTCACTACCTCGCTTAAAGTGATCCGTGTAAAGTGTCAGATATTGCACAAACTGACATTTGAGACTTCAATCCTATATCAATATCATTGTAAAATAGAATTGAAAGATTTGTGAAAGTTTGAAAGAAAACGAACACTATTTACCTAGTGAAAAAAACGAATATTGAGTTCATATTTTATCACCGAATACTGATGGTCTGTTGTAGATTTGTCGCAGTAATAAACATCCGTTTGATCTTGACGATATCCGCACCCGTGTATACAGCTACAGACGGTACGGAATTCATGGAATTTGCGCACGCTAGGCTCAAAGTTCAATGGGTCGGGAAAATTTCCCACGCGCGCTGGCAGGACGTGTTCAGCGACGACAATTGTACTTTTTATCAAAACCGTTAGCTAACGCTTTTGAAATAATGATTTTCAATGATAATTATCTTCATACTAAAGGGACATTTGAAAAAAGTCGAACCCTATTTTATTCTTCTCTTACCATAAGCTAAACAACACGGCAGAAGAGAAACGAGGAAGCTCCAAGTATTTTTCGTGGAGTTAGACACTTTACCTGGATCACTTTAACGACGGCCCAAAGTCTGTGCAATCATTGCTCATGTGCATTAAATGCAAACAATTATGTGCGTTGTCTGTGTTTGATTATTAGACAGCTAGAACGACTCCATTAATCTTTGAACAGTGAATCAGCAATTTTGATGTGAAGGTTTGTTATTAAAATCCTAGCTAACTAGATGGATCTTCGACTGCGCGTAGCCGAAAAGTATGCCTCCGCTACACACGATTTTAATATTTGTATTGTTCATATATTTTGAGTTCTGTGACCTTGACCCTATAACCCCAAACTTGTATGGCTACATTGGCTCCCTAAGAAACATTCAGGTACCAAGTTTGATTGAAATCTGACATTTAGTTCTTGAGATTTTGCCATTACAAGCTTTTTGTATGTATGAGTCCTGTGACCTTGACCTCAACCTCATGATCCCAATATGTTATGGCTACGTTGACTCTTTATGATACATTCAGGTACCAAGTTTGATTGAAATCTGACATTCAATTCTTGAAAATTTGCCATACAAGCCATATTTGCATATATATTGAGTCATGTGACCTTGACCTTTGACCTCATGACCCCCAAATATAATCCGATCATTGCCACCCCGATGTGTACACTCAAACCAAGTTTGAAATGGATCCGTCAACCGGTTCTTGAGATATCGTGAGAATGAGGCATTTCTGCACATATCTTGAGTCCTGTGACCTTGACCTTTGACCTCATGAACCCCAAAATATAACCAGATCATTGTCACCCCAATATGTACACTCATACCAAGTTTGAAATTGATCAGTCAACCTGTTCTTGAGATATTGCGAGAACGAGGCATTTTTGCAAATATTTTGAGTCCTGTGACATTGACCTTTGACCTCACGAACCCCAAAATCTAATCAGATCATTGTCACCCAAATATGTACACTCATACCAAGTTTAACATTGATCCGTCAACCGGATCTTAAGATATCGCGAGAACGAGGCATTTTTGCATATTTATTGAGTTCTATGACCTTGACCTTTGACCTCATGACCCCTAAAATCCAATCAGATCATTGTCACCCCAATAGGTACACTCATACCAAGTTTGAAATTGATCCATCAACCGGTTCTTGAGATATCGCGATAACGAAAATGGGACGACGGACGGACGGACGTACGTACAGACGGACGGACGGACGGACGTACGTACAGACGGACAACCCGAAAACATAATGCCTCCGGCCACTTCGTTGGTGGAGGCATACTAACAAGCTAGATGGTATTTTGTATGGGCTTATTGTGTTCATTCATCAACTTCCAAAATGTGCGTAGATGTGCGTTGATAGCTGTATATTCGTATCGAACTACATGTATTTTGATATTAACTTTAATAATGAATAATAATACTTATTATATCCCTCATAATATCGTTTTACCATTGAATTTGACAAATGATATTTTTGGACAACACGCGCAACCCCCGCACAATCACGTGACCGGGCTTGTTAATATACAATTAACGAATGGGCTTCTTGTGATACGGTAGTCAAATCTATTACCGAGGTGGGCTCAACATGATTATTACCCGAAGCGTAGCTAAGGGTAATAGTCATTTTGAGCCCACCGAGGTAATAGATTGCCTATCACAATCAAGCACATTCGTTAGTTGTTTTATATCACTCATCAATATCACGGATTGTGTTCAGCTTATAGCAAAAAAAGTGAATATTTCATAAAATCGCTTGTAAATTTTGATATAAAAAATCAATCGACATTAATGAAACCAGTATGAGCCTCCAGAACCACGGCGCATCGAATACGCTTAAAGTCATTGTTATTTTGCGCATACAATCACAAAGACGCAAAACTGAGTGCGCACCAACGCGCTGGCAGTTGCGCACATACGCGATGAATGCGTGCTAGCGCTCCCATGGATGTGCTTATTGGCTGTCTTGGCGTTCTTCTTCCAGGGTGTTAGTTTTTACCAGCAATGTCAATCACGTGACTAGAACGTGTGCTCCATAGAGTACTGCACAAATTTGATCGCGTGTGCATTTTGCTAAAACACATGATCTATGGGACGAACGCGTAACGAACTTTTAGTGTTAATTTTTGCTAACAAGGCCGGTCACGTGATTGCGCGGGGATTGCGCGTGTTGTCCAAAACTATCATTTGTCAAATACAATGGTAAAACGATCTTATGAGGGATATAATACAAATTATATCCCTCATAAGATCGTTTTACCATTGTATTTGACAAATGATAGTTTTGGACAACACGCGCAATCCCCGCGCAATCACGTGACCGGGCTGTTAGCAAACTATTAACACTAAAAGTTCGTTACGCGTTCGTCCCATAGATCATGTGTTTAAGCAAAATGCACACGCGATCAAATTTGTGCAGTACTCTATGGCGCACACGTTCTAGTCACGTGATTGACATTGCTGGTAAAAACTAACACCCTGGGAAGAAGAACTCCAAGACAGCCAATAAGCACATCCGTGGGAGCGCTAGCACGCATTCATCGCGTATGTGCGCAACTGCCAGCGCGTTGGTGCGCACTCAGTTTTGCGTCTTTGTGATTGTGTGCGCAAAATAACAATGACTTTAAGCGTATTAGATGCGCCGTGGTTCTGGAGGCTCATCTGGCTTCATTAATGTCGATTGATTTTTATATCAAAATTTACAAGCGATTTTATGAAATATTCAGAGATTATCACTTATTTTGCTATAAGCTGAACACAATCACTGATATTGATGAGTGATATAAAACAACTAACGAATGTGCTTGATTGTGATAGGCAATCTATTACCTCGGTGGGCTCAAAATGACTATTACCCTCAGCTACGCTTCGGGTAATAATTATTTTGAGCCCATCTCGGTAATAGATTTGACTATCACAAGAAGCCCATTCGTTAGTTGTATACTAACACTAAAAGTTCGCTACGCGCTCGTCCCATAGATCATGTGTTTTAGCAAAATGCACACGCGAACCAATTTGTGCAGTACTCTATGGCGCACACGTTCTAGTCACGTGATTGCCCTTGTTAATAAAAATTATATCCCTCATAAGATCGTCTTACCATTGTATTTGACAAATGCTAGTTTTGGACAACACGCGCAATCCCCGCGCAATCACGTGACCGGGGTTGATGGCAAAAACTAACACTAAAAGTTCGTTACGCGTTCGTCCCATAGATCATGTGTTTTAGCAAAATGCACACGCGATCAAATTTGTGCAGTACTCTATGGCGCACACGTTCTAGTCACGTGATTGACATTGCTGGTAAAAACTAACACCCTAGGAAGAAGAACGCCAAGACAGCCAATAAGCACATCCGTGGGAGCGCTAGCACGCATTCGTCGCGTATGTGCGCAACTGCCAGCGCGTTGGTGCGAACTCAGTTCTGCTTCTTTGTGATTGTATGCGCAAAATAACAATGACTTTAAAGTAGAATTTCTTTGTTTTTTAATTTAGATTCAGCTCATATTTCTTTATTTCATACATAATCCATAACACGAATATTACAAATAAGTGTTTCAAAACATTGTTATTGACGAGTTATCATCAATAAATTAGTGGTAATTTGTACGCCAGTATTGCGGCTTCAAAAGTCCCGCCGAAACCAGCTGAATACTATGACGTCATTCATTGAGTAAGTCATCCTTAGCAGACGATGTCCGATATATAACAAACACATTTGATAGTGCCTTTTTAACATGACTCTCAGCTGTTCAATCATCCTTGTTTATTGAGGAGAATATTTGTCATTATTTGCTCCTCTGCCTCACCAATGCTCACTCTTAAAAGCACTTTGTTGTTCTTTGACACACAATTTTCCCGTAAAGCATGCTAAATAACGTTATTTTAATCTATCACATCGCCCATAAGTATCACACACAGAACTGCACATTCAGCGACACCCGCATCAAAATACAGCTGTTGAGCAATGGGTCAATAGATCGTGCCCAGACTTTGGCGGGTCTTTCAAGCAGATAAAGTAGGACGGTGTATGACTTACTTCTTTGAATTTGTCTTTATTTCCGTAAATGTCTCCGAGTGAATGATTATTGTGTATAAGTCGAGGTGAACCTTATTTACAAAATGCAATTAAATAAATGCGCTTTCGTGACATGAATACACGTTTAGCAGACAAAATAAGTGCACTAATGGTTGTGTAGATTCGCAATGAGACATCGTCTGCTAATGTTAGACTTACTCAATGAGTGACGTCATCAAAACATTGGCGTTTTTTTTTAGCGCAAAGAGCGCTTGTTTTCGATTCTTGTGATGGGGTTTTGTTTTGTTGATGTAATAAGATATCGTGTTGGTATGGGAAACAAAAAAAGTTTTAATTTTAATTTGTTAATCCATAGCCCTCTAGTGATGCATTATTCTCATATTTTGTGATTTTCAATGAAATTCTACTTTAAGCGTATTAGATGCGCCGTGGTTTCTGGAGGCTCATACTGGCTTCATTAATGTCGATTGAATTTTATATCAAAATTTACAAGCGATTTTATGAAATATTAAAGAGATTTTCACTTATTTTGCTATAGCTGAACACAATCACTGATATTGATGAGTGATATAAAACAACTAACGAATGTGCTTGATTGTGATAGGCAATCTATTACCTCGGTGGGCTCAAAATGACTATTACCCTCAGCTACGCTTCGGGTAATAATCATTTTGAGCCCACCTCGGTAATAGTATACAACTAACGAATGGGCTTCTTGTGATAGTCAAATCTATTACCGAGGTGGGCTCAAAATGATTATTACCCGAAGCGTAGCTGAGGGTAATAGTCATTTTGAGCCCACCGAGGTAATAGATTGCCTATCACAATCAAGCACATTCGTTAGTTGTTTTATATCACTCATCAATATCAGTGATTGTGTTCAGCTTATAGCAAAATAAGTGAAAATCTCTTGAATATTTCATAAAATCGCTTGTAAATTTTGATATAAAAATCAATCGACATTAATGAAGCCAGATGAGCCTCCAGAACCATGGCGCATCTTATACGCTTAAAGTCATTGTTATTTTGCGCATACAATCACAAAGACGCAAAACCGAGTGCGCACCAACGCGCTGGCAGTTGCCCACATACGCAATGAATGCGTGCTAACGCTCCCACGGATGTGCTTATTGGCTGTCTTGGCGTTCTTCTTCCTAGGGTGTTAGTTTTTACCAGCAATGGCAATCACGTGACTAGAACGTGTGCGCCATAGAGCACTGCACAAATTTGATCGCGTGTGCATTTTGCTTAAACACATGATCTATGGGACGAACGCGTAACGAACTTTTAGTGTTAATTTTTTGCTAACAGCCCGGTCAAGTGATTGCGCGGGGATTGCGCGTGTTGTCCAAAACTATCATTTGTCAAATACAATGGTAAAACGATCTTATGAGGGATATAAATTTGACTATCACAAGAAGCCCATTCGTTAGTCTGTTGTATACGAACACTTATCTAGGTCAAAGGAAGAAGAACGCCAAGACCAGCCAATAAGCACATCCGTGGGAGCGCTATCACGCATTCATCGCGTATGTGCGCAACTGCCAGCGCGTTGGTGCGCACTCAGTTTTGCGTCTTTGTGCTTGTATGCGCAAAAAAACAACAATTACTTTAAGCGTATAAGATGCGCCATGGTTCTGGAGGCTCATACTGGCCTCATCAATGTCGATTGATTTTTATATCAAAATTTACAAGCGATTTTAGGAAATATTAAAGAGATTTTAACTTGTTTTACTATAAGATGATCACATTCCGTGATATTGATGAGTGATATAAAACAACTAACTAATGTGCTTGATTGTGATAGGCAATCTATTACCTCGGTGGGCTCAAAATGATTATTACCCTCAACTACGCTTCGGGTAATAATCATTTTGAGCCCACCTCGGTAATAGATTTGACGATCACAAGAAGCCCATTCGTTAGTTGTATAATAACAAATCAATGAATGATTATCCCTAGCAAACACATAACATTAGCCAATTGCATACTGGGAGCTGGTGGGTCGTGTAATTAATAATTAATTATAATAACTACTCAATAATAACTAATAAATAATAACAATTCAATAAACAATATTCCCTAACAAACACAAAATATCAGCCCTGGAACCTGGGCTCACATTCTTGAAAGCCCGCTAGCTTGCTAAGACGCCTTCCTTGCTAAGTCCATTTGGAATGACTTGACTGCGAATTAAACACAGGATCTTTTAGTTGCCATTCCATTTTAGTCCTACTGACTTTGTGAGATTTGAGTTTTTTTTATTACAAACTTAATATGTATCACTTGATATCAAATATTTGCATGCCAATACGCCTCTATACCACATTGCAATTGTATTAGGAGGGTGGGGGGGGGGGGGGGGGGGGGGAGAGCTGTGGGCTGCAGGCCTCCATACCCCCCCCCCCCCCTGCTTTGCATGCCTTTGCCACTTCAGTTGTAGTTACTGTGTGAGATTTGAGTTATTTCATATACTTAAAACTTAATATCACTTATTATCAAATGTTTTCATGCCAATATGCCTCTATACAAAAGGGATGCCTGTAAAGTGTCGAACTCCACGAAAATTAAATGTACTTGGAACTTCCTCGTTTCTCTTCTATCGTGTTGTTTAGCTTATGGTAAGAGAAGAATACAATAGGGTTAGATTTTTTCAAGCGCCCCTTTAGTATGACGATATCTATAATTCAGCTCAAGAGCATTAACCGGTTCTAAACCTCATACACGTCATACAGTAATTCGTTGTAAAAGCTGACGCATATTTTCGCTTTTGTAACCAGGAAAGCAGTGTTCTTTTTCAATGAAACTTTCACACATCATTCGGACATATCTTACAATGATTGGGGCAATATCTGACACTTTACAGGTGCACCTTTAAGACGCTGTGGTTGGGTAGAATGGGAGGGGAGGGTGGCACGCCCTCATTGATTACGTCAGTGACAGTTAATGTCCAATTTCTCTCGTATAGGTTATCCCAAATTGATGGATTAATACCGGTCCAAATAATAATAATAATAATAATAATAATAATAATAATAATAATAATGATAATAATATAGCATTATAGAGCGCCATGTATATATAGGTGCCATATTCAGACCATCAGAGGCGAATCATTACCCTCGGTCATTACGTGCAGTTCAAACCCACAGACTTAACTTGCGCACCATCTCAACTCCCAGGGGAGCATACTAGCTGCTCTACTATAATGACCGGCTACAGCAAAACCCGGCACTTGTCGTTACAAATCAACATGTCGATTTCCATACCATTACAAAGGCCTCATCACAAGCTTTCATTTATGCTTTGTTCTAACTAATTGGTAAATAATTGGCGATGATGTGATTGTTTCAATTCTACAATCATAGGTATTTTATACACACAGTGTGTGAACTTAAAATGCCAATTTCTTCAAAACATGAATTACCGACAAGTGCCGGGTTTTGCTATAGCCGGTCATAGGGCGCTTCATGTCAATTTAACACCCGACCTCAGCACCCATTTATACTCTCGGGTAGAGAGCAGCAATGTGGATTAAATGTCCTGCTGAAGAACAACAAATGTTCGACTGGGTTCGAACTCGGGTCCCGAGATTAGAAGTCAAGTTCTTAACCGGTCGTGCCACAGCCCTCCGCACACACAGCCGACTCTACCCAATCCGACTGGTTTCTAGTCGGTTCAGCTCAGTATACGTTGCCTCAGTGACTCCTAATTTGCCGTTCAAGAGCCAGTTGGATTTCATTCGAGGCCGATTCAACATGTTGAATCGGCTACGATTGAGCGAAACCGACTCTCGCCTGACTGGAAACCAGTCCGATCGGGTCGAGTCGGCTCTGTGTGCGGAGGGCTTTTAACCGTTACAGCATTTCGAGCCTTTATATCGAACCTATATTATCATGTATATATGTATCACCAAAACGACGTGTCAGACATAATAGTGAATGTCGACATAATTATTACTACCGTGGATTTATGCTGATACTTGTCTATAAGCTCCATTATCAATGCATACTCAATTCAATACTATTTTACTGCGTAATCATTATGTTGGAGTCATTATGCCCATAATGATACTATAATTAGTTTTCATAGAGTGTAATTTGATCGCCAGTGTTTGGCGGGTGATAGAGTATAACAAACCGTTGGTATAGTAACGCTGCGAACACAACGACGACTTATCTGGGAGCATCATCATCAATCATTTCAAATGAATTTGTTTATCATGTTTATACTTATACAGTTGTGGTCGACTCGCTGAAGGCAATAATGTTTATGGGCAATTCCACGAAAAATGTCACCCAAGGATGGAAAAATGAAACTCATGGGACAGCCTTGATAACTACTGGATAGTAATGAGGAAGGACCATATTTTAATGACTAAAGGAAAAAAGTGTGAAATTCAATGCAGAATAATTTTTTTGGGGGCCATTGAAGTTGGGACAAAAATTGTATGTATTACCCCCCAAAATGATGAAATTTGCATCCGTTTTTGTGAAATAAAATTTTAAAATATGGATCACTTCAGAACAATAATTCTACTTCTAATGTCTTGTTTATGCTTTGTTTTAACATCATAGAAAGGGAAATTGTGTAAAAATCTTTACTTTTTGAAAACTGTTATTGGATAAAATCTTGATTCTTACAACATTGATGTGTAATGTCCGTGACGTTTTAGATATAAAAGTTTTTGTAGAAGCAGAAGTCCTAATTCAATTTAATTCAAAATTCATTTGCGAAGCTAGAATGTTATATCATAAAGTATATCAAGAGCATTTACTAAAATATTTGATGGCTTGTCCAGAATGGCGTCACGGACATTACGTCACGGCTGCGTCACGGACATTACATACACAGTGAAAAGTATAAAAAAGCAGAGCAAAAAAATATCAAGCATTATTTTCTTATGTAAATGCTACTTTAGCCAAGAAATAAGATAATCCCAAGTAACAGGGGGACTACTACCTTCCTGGTTCAAGTTTTAATAAATTGTATCGTTACTCAGATAGTGAACTTTGAGTCAGTACTCTGAACTATTTATAAAACTAAATTCCTTGCTTAATTTGAACATGCATGTCTCAATAATCAATAAAGACTTGACTATAACTTACTGGGAGGAGAAAGAGATGGTTAAATCTCATATATTATGATCAAATTGCAAAAATTATACTCTTAGTCGATGATTTTCCATGTGTTATGCCCATGATGGTGCAACTTTTTTTAGATTTTACAATTTTTTGGCACAAAACAGCATTGTACCTCATTAAAAATGTATAATATTTTTTTTAATAGTTGAACATTTGGTTTACTGCACATTATGTTGAAAAATTTCAAATTTTACAATAATTTTTGAAAAACTTATTAATATTTTAAAATAATTTTTTGCTAATTGAAAAAAAAATAGAAATATAATTTTTTTTCTCAAAACTGTTTGATTACATATCAAATGTACAATTAAAAAAGTGTCATGCACAATGGAGCATTTTTTGCGGGTTATTTCTGAGTTTAGAAAAAGTGGACAAAAGTGTAATGTCCGTGACGCAACGTTTTGTTGTCTAGATCACATATGCCTGGCCCGTTTCCCCCAAAACAACTTGGATTCAATTCATTATTGCCTTGTCTATAATTAAATACCTAAATCACCTTTGTGAGGTCTCAGAACTCACAGACTTTTGCAAAGATGTATATGGATGCAAAAAGTCATGTCCAAAAGATGTAATGTCCGTGACGGCGCACATTTCGCAGAATTACTCAGTAACGAATTGGATAAATGTTCTGAAACTTTTTTTGCATACTTAACTAGGATATTGTTTTGTAATCAAAATAAAAGTTAAACATTAATTAGAGGTATAAATTAGTAGTGGCATTGGAAAGTCATGAAAATTCTCTGATTTGTAATGTCTGTGACGCTGGAGTTGCCGTTATATTGAATGCGTCCCATCACGCTCGTGTAATTATTACGAAGGATATAATTATTTGTTATCACATCGAATAAAAAGTGCTTTGAATACCCTCTGAGTGCGATGTTCGACTAAATAAGACCTACATGCGTGTCCTATACAGGGTGGCCAAAACAAAACGGAACGGGGCACTTACCAAACTATAGTAACAAATGTATTATGTCCATCGGATAGGGCGTCTTTTCAAATGAACAACGATACCACGGACAGTCAATTTGGTCGTGTAGTTTTTGTTTTAGGGCGCTGTGAGTGACACCATCCGACCATTCATACTCGGCATCAACAGTGGATAACTGACGCGCAAGTATGAATACAAACAGTGGATTGGAAATGTCTAAGACATGTCTGGGCATGCGCACTAGTACACTTCTATTGTGACGTAATGATGACTTGCAAATTCTGAACGCGCACTAGTACACTTCTATTGTGACGTAACGATGACTTGCAAATTCTGAACGCGCAATACCGTAATGCGCATGCGCAACCTTGTGCTAGACGAGTGTGTCTAGCATCAAGGGTTATGCCAGGCCGGCTGAGCACAGACTGATGCTAGACATTCCATTCATATCTACGTCTAGCACTGGATTTATCCAGTGCCGAGACAGTGCTAGACGTAAGTATGAATTGCCTGCATGTCAGGTTCTCTTTTTTGTCAATTTTTACCGAGCCAGTGGTTGATACATCGCACGTACCGCCTTTCATAGCGTTGTGTATTCGTGTATAGCCATGTCGTGGCAGAATTTTGAAAATGTTTGCTCTGCCTTTTCCGTACTATACACTGTTAAAACGCTGTGTAAAAATGGTTGTTGAATCTTTTTATACAACTTTAGGTGTAGCATGAATATTGTAGAAAGAAGGGTTGTGTAAAGCGGCCATTATTCGAGCGTTGTTGACAAGTGTTAAATCACGTGATAGTTTTGACCGCGAAATCACCGCGACAAAACCTCTTTTGTCCCCTCGTATACCAAGCGAACCGAGTTTAGCGCAGTGGTAGCGTGTTAGTCTTATAACCCAAAGACCCCCGGTTCGATTCCTACCCTTGTCGCTTTTTCATCTTGTTTTGTTTTTGTTATTTCATGCGGCGTTCCCACTGTCGTGCGATCAGTTACGAACGCCACGATTGGCCATTCGTAGCTGATTGTGGAACTTCTCTGAAATTTCAGGTTTGGATACGAGGTGATGCGAGTCGATGCGTTCTGGTGCGCTTGGATGCGATATGGTCACGATTGGTCGATTTCAGGTGACACGATCTGTCACGATCTGTTCTCCCATTCAGATACGGTCATATACGTTTTGATAGGATTGACCCGATTGAGTCCACGATTGAGTCACGACGTGACACGATCATCACGATCGGGGTCCCCGATTTGGGACGATCGGGTACGTGCAGATACGTTCGGATACCTTCCGATACGTTCACCACGAACCCATGCGCTCTGTTGCGAAAGGATACGATTGTGGTCGCGATGTCTTTCACGATGAGGATCGAGAGTGGTCACGATTTGAGCTACGATTGGACCCCGATGGATATACACTGGGCTCAAAAAGAAACTTATATTTTTTCTCATGGTCATATCTTGAAAATCTGTCCACCAAAATTAACCAAAATGACACACGGGATTAATTAAACACCCTACTCCATTGACATGTCAATATCCATGAGGTTATTTTACTGACATAACTGAAAAAGGCACTGGCATGGAACCGTTACCTGCATCACATGTCACAGCCTGGACATTTCGGCAACAGAGTTTAAGACAGGTGAGGAAGTCAAGACAAATTGAAATGAAGGTAATGTCAGTAAACCAAACACAAAAATCAACAGTGGGTGTGTCCACCATGTGTTTGGAATCATTCAGTGCATCTGCTACGCATGCTGTCCATCAGGCTCTGATACAGACTTGGGGAGATCGTTCCTCTCTTCCTGTAGAGCTGCGCTGAGCGTGTGTATTAACAGGCGGATTGTCCCTTTTACTGTGACATGTGGTCCCGGAAGTTGTTCCATTTCAATGCTTTTTGCGGTTGTGTCAAGTGGCCAACTGCTTAGTTACTGACATGTGCATAGAGCAGAGTATTTAAGTAATCATGTGTGTCATTTTGGTTAATTTTGATGGACAGGATTTTAAGATAATTTGTTATGATCATGTGAAGTTTCTTTTTGAGCTCAGTGTATATGCAGCCCGACTGAACACGGACATCATTATTTCTTGAACGTCTACAGGGTAAACATTACAACCCACAACCATTAATGATGGCAGGAGTTGAGGATGATGACAACATGACATTAATTTGCAGTAGTACTGTATGCTTACATTATCGCAAGACGAGCAGCAGCCAGACCAGCCACAATCCCAACCACAAAGGGCCAGGAGAGCTGCGACCATGGCTCACATAGGAGAGGAGGCAACAACTTGGCCAGTTCTCCAGCCTCCTAGACACCCAATTGAGGCTGGAAGATTCAATAGCATACCAAAAACTACACAATGTTAACACCACATCTCTTCGATGAAGTCTTGCAGATGGTGGCCACAACAATCGAGAATAAACTCACCAGTTTCAGGCAACCCCTCTCACCTGGACTGAAACTGGCAGTGAGACTGAGGCACCTTGTCACTGGAGAGAACTATCGGTCCCTTGCGTATGCCTTCAGGTGTGGAGTGTCCAGCATCTCAGAGATGGTTCCAGAAGTGTGCCAGGCAATTGTGCAAGCGTACAAAGATGAGGTGTTTATCCTATATACCTGTAACCCCTGAAGCCTGGACAGCCGTAGCTAACCAGTTTGAGCAGAGCTGTTCAACTGCCCGGAAGAGCCCTAGAACCCTCCCCCCCCCCCCCTCTTTGCTTTCTGGGTGGGGGTGGTCTCCTCATCCTCCTCTGGTGCTGCCTCTGGCTGGACTGGTTCAGGCTCAGTTGGTGGGATAGTCTGGACCTTTCCCTTCTTGCGGCTTGTACCCTTGGGTTAGGCTTCAAAATTACAAACAAGAGCAAGTTGAAAGTGACGATGTGCTCGCTTTAGGTGTAGATCGCTGAATGAGGTGCTTTCAATCTTGTCCGGTATATATATGGGCGCGAGATCTCATAACAGATCGTGAACATACGTGAAAAGCGTGACTAATCGTATCTACTCGCACTTACTCGTATCTACCCGTATCAACTCGTATCTGCTCGTGAGTCATTCGTGTTAGGTCATGAACAATGGTACCCGACAGAGCGCCATAGATCGTGACAGATCGTTAGAGATCGCACCACATCTTAACAGAGCGTGTTGTTTGTCTTGTCCGAGGTTGATCCCGATCACCACGATTTGGAAGCACGATTAGATGCGCTTTGTTACGATCCAATACAATCCGATGCGATGATGACGATTGATAATTAATCGTGTTGATCGTAGAAATGTTTGGAACCGTTCCAAAAATTTCCTACGATCAACACGATTGCCACGACTCCCCTTACGATCTGATAATATATGTTACGATCACCACGATTATTTCACGATCAGCTACGAATGGCCAATCGTGGCGATCGTAACTAATCGCACGACAGTGGGAACGCCGCATCAACAACAGGATTGTTGAAATTTATTCTAAACAACAGTTGTAGAACAAATCAAAACAACAGTTGTGTAAACTTTAAACAACTGGGGTTGTTGAATGTTTTCATTTTTACACAGCGTTTTAACACGGAACGCGAGTACTTCCACGTGTTGACACGTATCGCCACGTATTGCAACCGAATAGCCTCGTTTCACCGTGAAATCACCGTGTATTGTAATATTGTGTACTATCGTCACTTATAAATGTATGTGCGAAATTTCCACGCATTACTTAGTGGACATAATCAGAACACGGCTCCGTTGCAGAAAGAGATAACATCAATTAATTGTAAGTCAGACCACGTGTTCTGAATGCACACATCTGATTGGTTGAAACGCGTTACTATGTGTAATGATATCCGTCTGCCAAACGGCCGCACCCGAAACACTCACGGGGTTAATGCGTATATTGTTCGTGCATTATCTCAATGATGATCGTGTGTCTCTATTCACGTTCGTAGACAAGATAGAAAACGATGATCTTATATTTATTGTTATCATCACGATCATACATATGATAATGGAGCGTCGCTAAGCAACGTGGTTATGAACCATATCATCTCGATTTCAGTTTATATAGGCAGCCCTATACAACGAATGATTTGTATTCTCTTTTCGGGTAGAGAGACTTCGCCAGGTAATGTATGAGGTAGTTAAAGGGATACATAGTAATGTTGTTGACATACATGTGCAAAGTCTGGCAAAAGTTTGATCATATGTTTAAAATGTAGATATAATGCTTTCCCCCATAACTTTATCTGATGTATAATATTATTGACTTCTTTTTGGTCATCAAAATGTATTTTAGAAATGGAGAGGTACCTAGAGAAACGTTGTGTTTGTTTGTTTTTTAATTGCTGGCATATGAATAAAATAACAGCACGATGGTTGATACGATTGTTATCATAATATATAACTTCAAAAACATACCGTGATATGAATTTATATGTGCGAAATTTCCACGCATTACTTAGTTGACATACAGATCACGGCCCCTTTGCAGAAAGAGATACAATCGATTGTAAGTTACAATTAAGTGTAACTCAGATCACGTACTTCTGAATGCACACATCTAATTGGTTGAAACGCGCAAATATTCCGACTTACAATCAATTGTAACTTACAATCGCATTTTTCTGCAACGGGGCCCACAAGTATATACATGTTATCAACCATTCATCACTTTTTGCAAATGTCAACAAAGTACATCTAACATAGAGTCAGAATGGAACTAGTAAACTACTCTGGTTTTATGAATAGGCCTATATGGGCCCAGGTTTTTACTCTATTATTCTGCTTACTATAGAGTGGTGAAGTGTGATGTCATAAATGATGTCATAAACATTTTTTTTAGAATTTTCAAATTTGGACTTCATTTTCAGAAAGAGCATAACAAATAATGTCCGAATACTGAAAATCAAAGGAATGGGTTACGTATTGGCTGAGATATGCCCATCCGAATGATTTTTTTGTCAATGGGCAATCAGTGTTATAGTGCACTGGTTCATAAATTTATGAACCAGTGCACTGTAACACTGATTGCCCATTGAAGTAAAATTCATTCGGATGGGCATATCTCAGCCAATACGTAACCTATTCCTTTGATTTTCAGTATTTAGACATTATTTGAAATGCTCTTTCTGAAAATGAAGTCCAAATTTGAACATTCTAAAAAAGTGTTTTATGACGTCATGGCTTCTGTACTCTATATTAGTCAAAAACTATAATGGTTATCATAGGTAAGCGTTTATCACTAACTAAGGTAATCCTAGTTAGCAACTCAAATTATGTCTTGTTGCTTATCATCTCAAAATAGTCTTAGCATTGAACTACATGTAAGCTAAGTTAAAGGCCAAGTTGAGTTTTGGTAATTTCCAAAGTGCCCCCCCCCAACATCGATTGTAACGGATTTGGTTGATTTCAATTCCATATGAAAGATCATCGACAAAAACATGGGAAATAATAATAATTTCCATTCAAATGCTCTAATTGTTGTGAAATTTGCTTTCAAAATATCATATAAAAGTGGTTGACGCCCGGGTATCACTTTTTAGAACCGCTAGTGCGAGGCACTAGCGTTCTATGTTCTCCTAATAAAAGACTGAAACCAAATATTTGTGTGCACGCTAATTGTGCTTAAAACTATACATATGATACGGTACTTACCAGCAATTTACTCTCCAATATGTGATCCAACTACCGGGTGGATTAAGATTATGATTTTTCCTTCCATTCCGCAAAAAATCAGTGATATATGCGCCTCATGGACCAGTCTCTCCGTGTGTTAGCGCGACTGTGAACGAAAGGCGAACGAATGCGTATGGGGCTTGCGAGTTGCGTCAACGGCAGTGTTGGAGTCATACTTCTATGGTTGCGATACATAATATACACGTACTACTGTATAGTATTACCGCACACAGTGACTGCACTACAGTCCCGTATTACCGCACACTGCACTTAGTCCAGTCAAAATATGAAATAACCCACCACTAATTGCAACAGAAATGATTCCACTTGCATTTAATGTAGAATAGCCACCAAAACAACATACTAAAAGTTGACAAAAATTGGAGTGGTGGATAAGTGTCTAATTTGCATAAATTCAAAATGGCCGCCATACAGTCTTTTCAAGGCCATATCTCTGGATATATGAAGCACTTAGAAAGTTAATTCTCGTGTCTACACCCATGTTTTCAAGGTCAAGGAATATTATTGTAACCTAATTAGCAACATTCAGGCAACCCATCATACCTAATTTGCATAAAGTTATAAATAATTTATTCAAAATGGCCGCCATGTATCCTATATAAGCCTTTATCTCAATATGAACCCAACAGAAAAATATTTATTGTATATATAACCATGTTTCCAGGTTATGGAACAGAATTTTAGTATATTTTGCAACTTTTAAGCACCCCCTTATAGCTAATTTGCATATACATATATTCAAAATGGCCGCCATGTAGGACACTTAATCCCATATCTCGAGATATGAGACACATAAAAAGTCAATCTAAGTGTCTACACCCATGTTTTCAAGGTCAAGGAACACAATTGTAACCTAATTAGCAACATTCAGGCATCCATCATACCTAATTTGCATAAAGTTGAAAATAATTTATTTAAAATGGCCGCCATGTATCCTATCTAAGCCTTTATCTCAGTATACGAACCCAACAGAAAGATGTTTATTGTATATAAAACCATGTTTCCAGGTTATGGAACAGAATTATAGTATATTTGCAACATTTAAGCACCCCCTTTATAGCTAATTTGCATATAAATATATTTTAAAAGGCAGCCATGTACGGCACATGTATATATCATTGGAAATAACACAAGTTATGAATTCATTCTGTCGTTATTCTATATACCTATTGTCAATGTTAAACACATGATTGTGGCCATTTCAAGCATATTACTCATGAATACCTAATTTGCATAAATTTGAATATACATAAAACTTAACAGAACTCCTTCCTATTGTTGTTGTTAATATGGTTACAAATGTACACGGTGGTACAAAAAGTTATTCTACGATAAACCTAATAGCCTATACAAAGTTTTAATCGAACCCTGAAAAAGTCTAGCTAACTGTGGTGTTCCGAATAATAATCATGTTATAAACATAATTATCCAGATATGGTCGATCCAACTGTAAAGGACGAGCGCCTCCCATTCGAATATTGCACTAAATAGTGCACTTTGCATGATGGATTTATTATTGCAGTGACATTTCCGATACTCTATTTTCGTGTTTTGCAAACTGATGGCGGCATATTTATGACATAAAAGAAGAAGACTGAAGGTTTTTGCTAAAAAAGGGAAAACAATATGTCATTATTTAGGAGCATTTCTTGAATAAAGTCCGTAAACAAGAATTACATTTATTGGGGCACCCTGTATAGTGTTCGAAATCGTACAAATTTGCTGTATTTGTCGATATCAAATGCTGACTTCCAGTTATTATAACTTTTTCTTCAGATACGGTAAACACTTGAAATTTTCACAGAGTATTGCTGATATAACTGGACAGTTTTCTGAAAAGTATTAAGTCAACTCCCAGTGTAATTATTGATATATGCTGAATTATGTAAATCAATAATTTCATATTTTTGGGGAAAAAGTCCTAAAATTTGAGTTTGGTGCTAAAAATGACCGTGTTACATATCCTGAAACCCATTGTGTTTGTTATCAGATTATAGGAAATTTTATTGTCATGACTGAAAAATCATGCTTATTTCACGTGTTGTTTGGGAAATCTCGCCAATTGTCTATAGCAAGTCAAAACGGCTACTTCTTTGGACGCCATCTTAGATTTGGAGGTGTTCGCAACAAATTTGTTGAGGTAGACCTCTGAATTAATTTGTCTCATTAAAAATACTTGCAAATAAAATTGGTTTAAACTTGTTGTGGAGATCTGGCAACCTAAGTCCTTAAGGAAGCGACCTTTTCGATGTTGGCCCTCCCCTTAGACGTGGGTGAGCGTGTCATGATTGATTTGATCGATCGGGACTAATTTCTATTATATTTTTTTCATGAAGATAATATGCAATCGACACAACCGTTAAGGCAGAAACTGTTATTGCACTCATCAAGTTTGAGCGTCAATATCTAGCTTGTTATTGCATGATCCTACTTGAATTTGTTATCATTGACAAGCCTGTTTATTCCCATTTACATTTATACCGTTTTTACCTTGATTAAGTTGTTCAGAATGTGCAGTAGACCTGAATATGGAGCCATTGCCAACTAAATGTGAATTTTCCTTTTGTTAGGAGAATGGCTGTATTATGAATAGTATTGTGGTGATTACACAACAGCTAGCAATGCATTTTGCAACGTTTCAATTTGGACTTTGCGCCATATTCAGGTACAATGCATGTTTTTTTTTTAATGAACATTACAAATGTAGCCTAGTGTATAGGGGAATAAACAGGCCTGATATGATACCTTGTTCATGTTAGATATTATAGGACAAGAGAGTTATGAACGCTCAATCTAGAATTTTGGAAATGTTTCTGAGGGGTTTATATGCAAACCAGAACCACAAAACACGAAAACTCTTTCCCAGGTCCAGCTAACAAGACAAACTTAAGCACCCATAGTGACAAATATGATTTGCTTACTACGCAGATTATCTATATAAAAACATTTATCTAAATTCAGTCGCTCATTATTTATACAGGGTGTCTCAAAAAGAATGGTACAGTCAGGAAAAAAATTATTAAAATATGATGATATAATCATTTTGGAAATTATTTGGTACCATATTACAGAGGAAGAGTTGTACTTTTAGAGGCTCTTTGTATGACATATTTCCATTCAGCGGATCTCAAATTATATCTGTTCATGAATGGAATGACAGGAAAATGCATCACAGAGTACACATTCAAAAGAAGAGATCAAGCCTTGACTATGAGTGAAAACACATCAGTGCAAACAAAATCGATCCTCAGCTACTGTTTCAGAGACTCATAACATAAGGAACACGCCAAGACAATCTCTAAGAGGCGTTTGATTAAGAGCTGTGTAGCTATCCTCCTGCACTGTTCGAGAACAAGTTCACACCACGACTGGCAAACAAAGCTCAACTGGCTGATACAATTTGGAGACGTTTCATGCCTCTAGGAGCATCTGTACATTCAATAGATTCTTAGATAGCGGAGCATTACTGCAGTCTGCACATGATCATCTGGAACAAAGGCCCATCATATGATGACATCTGCAAGCAGTATGTCTCGTATGTGGAGAAACACTATGATAAGCCAACTGTGGTGTTTGATGACTACATGAAGGGCCTGAGTACGAAATCAACATCCACATCCACAGACGCCAAACTGGATTGCGCGTGTGTGTACCTGTACAAATTTCTGGTTCGATGGTATTCAACGGAAAGAAGGAGGACTTTCTCTCCAACAGTAAAAACAAGCAGAAGTTCATCATGCTGCTTGACGGACATCTAAGACAGGTTGGGTGCCCTACAAAACATGATCCAGGAGATGATGATCTACTCATTGTCCAGACTGCTATCACCATTGCTGAGGGAATAAATACCCATGCTGTTCTTGTTGCAGATGATATGGACAGTCTGGTTCTCCTTTGTTACCATGCCGAGACAACAATGCAGAACATGTTTCTTCGTCCGGAACCTCGGCACTGCATGTAGAAGGAGCAAAGATGTTCGGACATATCACTTTTGAAATCTGCACTGGGTCCACAAGTATGTAACAGCATTTGATGTATGCATGCTTTCCTTGGCTGTGACACGACATCCCATATTCATGGATTTGGGAAGGGAACAGCTCTGAGGCTTGTTCGCACTAACAAGATCTTCCAGGAACAAGCAGAAGTCTTTGGAGATCAAAGGAGCACAAAGACTGATGTTATATCACCAGGATGGAAAGCAATTGTTGGTCTATACAAAAGTTAGCCAGATGATAACCTGAACAGTCTCCGTCTTCAACGTTTTCATGAGAAGGTCAGCACCTGTAGAGTGCCACCTAGAGTCCAACCGACTTATGCAGCTGCTTCTTTTCATAGCCAGCATGTATTCCTGTTAATGCAGCAATGGAATGGAAATTAAATCCAGCGATTGGCCTGGGGTTGGAGTGAGCGAGATGGAGAATTTAGTCCGATTCCTTCAGACAAAGCTGCAGCTCCTAAGAATCTCCTGAATCACCACAGTTGGCTTATCATAGTGTTTCTCCACATACGAGACATGCTTGCAGATGTCATCATATGATGGACCTTTGTTCCAGATATCATGTGCAGACTGCAGTAATGCTCCGCTATCTAAGAATCTATTGAATGTACAGATGCTCCTGGAGGCATGAAACGTCTCCAAAGTGTATCAGCCAGTTGAGCTTTGTATGCCAGTGGTGGTGTGAACTTGTTCTCGAACAGTGCAGGAGGATACCTACACAGCTCATAATCAAACGCCTCTCAGAGATTGTCTTGGCGTGTTCCTTATGTTATGAGTCTCTGAAACAGTAGCTGAGGATCGATTTGGATGGCTCCCTCTTTTGTTTGCACTGATGTGTTTTCACTCATAGTCAAGGCTTGATCTCTTCTTTTGAATGAGTATTCTGTGATGCATTTTCCTGTCATTCCATTCATGAACTAACACTAGCTTCAAATGAGTTATCATCATTGGTTTGACAATGTGTTTGACATTAACAATATGTATAGAATAATGACAGAATGAATTCATAAGGGGGGTGCTTAAATGTTGCAAATATACTATAATTCTTTTCCATAACCGGGAAACATGATTCTATATACAATAAATATTTTTATGTTGGGTTCATACTGAGATAAAAGCTTATATAGGATACATGGCGGCCATTTTGAATAAATTATTTACAACTTTATGCAAATTAGGTATGATGGGTTGCCTGAATGTTGCTAATTAGGTTACAATTGTGTTCCTTGACCTTGAAAACATGGGTGTAGACACCGGAATTAACTAAGTGCTTCATATCCAGAGATATGGCCTTTAAGGCTGTATGGCGGCCATTTTGAATTTATGCAAATTAGACCCTTATCCACCACTCCAATTTTTGTCAACTTTTAGTATGTTGTTTTGGTGGCTATTCTACAACAAATACAAGTGGAATCGTTTCTGTTGCAATTAGTGGTGGGTTGACCCCCTTTTTTTCATATTTTGACTGGACTAACTATACAGTCCCGTATTAGGACCTACAACGCTAGTGCTTCGCGCCGAGTTAATTTGACACTTCGAGTTGTAACGGCTCTTTTTTAATGATAACAGGGGTTTTACTTTGTCGTTTGTAATTGTGTATACTTTTCGAGCATGGTGAAGTTATAACTATTAGTTTGTATCGTAATCGTGCAGGTTTTGGTTACTAAAGTTAAGTTTGACCAATACTTAACTATCCCTTTAATCCTAGTTAGCAACTCAAATTATGTCTTGTTGCTAATTTATATATTATCATCTAAAAATGGACTTAGCATTGAACTACATGTAAGCTAAATTATCCTAGTTAGCAACTAAAATAATGTCGTGTGACTTATTTATATATATCATCTAAAAATGGACTTAGCATTAAACAACATGTAAGCCTAGTTAATCCTAGTTAGCAGCTAAAATGATGTAGTTTGGCTTACTTATCATCTTAAAATGGACTTAGCATTGATACATGTAAGTCATTGAGGTTTATGAATATGGGACGCAGTTTTACTGTAGTTTTTTTTACTTATCATAGTCACAAACAGCAATGGTTTGCAGGGGTAATCATTAATTAACAATTAAGTTAACCCTATATAGATGGTAACTTGAACAATCTCTTGTTGCTTGTTTAATATTATAAAGCCTTACATCATCTTAAAATAGACCTAGCATTGAACTCCATGCAGGCCAGTACGATTTATGAATATGGGGCAAATATATATTATTTTATTTACTTATAATAGCTACAAATGATGATAGTTATATCTGGCTTAGCATGTATTACCAAAATAAGTTAACTCTAGTTGGTTACTTGAACAATCTCTTGTTGCTTGATTAATATTATAAAGCCTTACATCATCTTAAAATAGACTTAGCATTGAACCACGTGCAAGTAAGTGTGCTTTATGCATATTTGCTCACGGTTTGACTGTGGTTATATTGGTCAACTATAATGATAATCTTAATTGGTAAGCATTTATTACCAACTATAACTTAACCCTGGACAGTTGGCAATTATACAAATTTTTTAAAACGCGGCGGTGCATTTTATACGCATTTAGCGGCCCGGCGATCATAAAAAAGTTAATACGATGTATGAATATGGGCACAGGTTTTTTTACCGTAGTAATTCTATACGTGCGAAGGTCTCGTGCATGCAAACCCACAACCATTTACGGCAGCTTTCCAAATCATGACACTACCTGCGATTGTGCGTGACTATTGTTCGTTTTTAGTCTGTCACTATACATACCAATGCATGCTAGACGAGATGTGTTTTTGTGTTCACAAAATTGTTCGGGAACACTGCGGGGTTTCTATTTCCAATGTTGAATGGAAAAGAAGCAAACAACTAACAATTATGCATTTTGCCTTTTGATATCAAGTTGACGAGTGACCCGGGACGATTGATGATAACAACAATGAGAACGAACCAAGCGTGATGGTATACTAAAGGGTAGTACAGTTTTGGTCCAACTAAATGTAAGTAATCAAAACCCGAACCATAGCATTACAAACTAATAGTTATAACTCCACAATGCTCGAAAGGTATAACAAAATTACAAACGACTAAGTAAAAAGCATGTTATCATTTTTTTTTTTTAAGCCGTTAGAATACAAAAGGGCGCTCTCTAAAAACTCATTTGTTTCAACTATTTTTAAATAGAATATTGTGCATGTGATGTTTTCTTGAAATAATGGTTAGATAGAGAAATACTCAACAACTATCTAAAAACTTCTTTTGTAAATTTTGGAAAAAGTGTAAGAAATTTTTACTTTTTTCTTTAAACATCGAATAAGGATCCCACATTTATTCCGATCGGATACATTTATAGAGATGTCAGCTGTTTCTGAACCGATTTTGATCAATAAAGTTTATTCTGTTATTTAAATTGTATGCACTTTCAAATTTGACACTTAGTTTTTCCTTACCTCACAAAAACAGTATTTCTTAAAGGGCCCTCTGTACCAAAACTCATATATCCCTTTAACACAAACTCATACGTGCCATGGGGGCGTTCGGGTACATTTTCGTCAAGTGGGCTGTACCCGCCCTGCCGGAAAGAAGACACTCATCCACAGTGTGAACACAGTGTGAACACAGTTTGAACACACTGTGTTTTACCGTGTGGACAACAATATTAAATTCGAGCGTGTTCACACTGTAAAAAACCAACACACACTGTGAACACACTGTGACCACACTGTGAACACACTGTGAACACAATGCGAACACACTGTGAGGGCACTATCGCCACAGTGTGAAATTGCCTGCGTTCACAGTGTGTAAAATAATGCACTCACACTGTGTATCTCAGCAATTTCACAGTGTGTTCACAGTATGAGTTGTTTTTTTTAGTGTGAATTGGGTTTTTAACATTGTGAAAACGCTCAAATTTAATAATATGGCCCACACTGTGAAACACAGTGTGTTCACAGTGTGTTACTGTGGATGAGTGTGTTCTTTCGGCCGCCGAATAGCATCCTTCCCGTTATTCACCTGACAAGCAAACAAAAACATAAATAAAAACAAATAACAAATCCTCACCAATTAGATGCCGGATAAAAATACATTTATTTTTTTTATTTTGGCCAGATTTTGTTTTTACGACTTTGCCTCAATATTATGACATGCGCTTGCACGGATGAATGAGACACCATTTTGCCCAAATATTAAAAAAAAATCTAAATCTATTGCCTGAATATGATGATCGCTTTGCCCGAATTTGGGGTGCTTTTGGCCAGAATATTGCCCCCACCCTTTCTGCCCCCCTCCCTTTCCGCCTTGCCTCGTTCGCCTATATAATGTTCTATATTTTAAACAAGTATATTGAGAAGGAAAAAAATGAGAATGAACGAAGCGTGTTTTGTTACACATTGTATTTGTATTACGAAGTCAGTCACGCGTGGCATGCATGAATTCTTTTAATACAACCGCCATTACGCACGTACGATAATCATAATATATCATAGTATGGAGTGAGTTGGAATATTTATTCATGCAGGTATTTCCTTGTTTGGTTGGAATAGTCATGCTTCGTGATATGATAGTGCAGAGACAGGCATGAATAGTTTAGAGTCTCGATAGTTGCCATACTTTGAAGGGATAGTTGAGTTTTGGTAAAGAGAGACATACAGTTTTGGTCAAACTTAATTTTAGTAACCAAAATCTGCACCATTACATTCCAAACTAATAGTTATAACTCCACCATGCTCGAAAGGAATAACAAAACATACAAATGACTAAGTAAAAGGCCTGTTATCATTCAAAAAGAGCCATTAAAACTCAAGAGGGCGCTCTCTACACACTCATCGGTTTCAAACATTTTAAATACAATATTGTGCATGTGATGTTTTGTTGAAATAGTGATAATCAACAACTATCTAAAAACCTGTTTTTTAATTTTTTGAAAAGTGGAAGCATTACAAAAAGATTAACGGCTGGCTCAAAATTATCGTTCGCACCTATCCGCGCCGGTAGCGCTGGGCTGGAGATATTGACAAGCACGCATACCGTAACACTTTGCGCTAGCTATAATCTTTTGCACGCAGCGTATACGCGGTTCCGCGTGTGGTTGAACCTTTTATTGCTCAATTAGTCGATTGCAAAGCAGTTTTTGTCCAAAATATTACATTGACCTCTAAGTTATAATATATAATATATCACGTGGTAGGGGATGAAAGCATATTTTTCATTATGTTGTTTGTGGGGCGTTTCAAGAGACTGTTATTTGGCTTTAAACTGACAGGGTGTACAATAGACCGCTTCTGTAATGTATGCACAGACTCCCAGTTGGCAAGCTTAACAATAGTAACTAGGTCCGGCAAGCTAAGTCCGGCAAGCTAAGCGATATATTATTCTACACGTAAACATATTTATAGGAATTATCGTCTAATATACTTGAAAGGAACTAATAAGCAAGTCGAGATTTTATGAAAAGGGACAAATCTCATTTCCCCTTTCCTAGCTCCTTTTTGTAGTTCCGAACTTGTTATTTTAATGATTACTTATTTGTTGTAACTATGATTTGAGGATTCCCAAATTGTATACAAGCATTGTTTTTTAAGTAGACCCCTATATGTTTCCAATATGTATTCCCTTATTTTGTAAACGATTGTATTTGATATGTGCATGTATATTTTGTTGGAAACGAGAATAAAAGTTGAAATTGTACTTGTAATGAAAATGTGCCCAGTATGAAACCCTCGCTCATGCACAACTACATTCATTCATACATCTATACGCAGCAGCATTTCCCCAAAATGTTCCACGTGATTCGTATTATATTATGAGCCGCTTGTTTGTTTCTTTGTTTGTTTATTTCCAAATCAATATTCAAAAATACATCAAAAGTCAGAACATAACATAGAACATAATATACACAATTTTTACATTAAAGTAATTACAGTTCTTTATTAAAATATTCTATTTGTATGTTGCTATATATAAATAATAATAATTGATAGGATGGACCGTTTCAGATCCATCATTATGATGGATGTGTTCTTCCACGGGGTCCTATAAAAAAAAAGGTGCATAACATACATAGTAAAAATTCACGCATTTTCATATCAATTACAGTACCCTACCCCTACCCCCTAACACTCCCCCCCCCCCCCCCCCCCTCCACCACATCCTCACTCTAAGACCCCCATCCCAAACACCCAATCCCAACCACCCAACCTTCATTTACAACATGCGGGTCATAATAAATCTGTAATATAATGTATAATTAAACATAATACATATAATGAATGATTATGGGGTTACCAAGCATTTGATCTACTAAAAATAATTTATTTATGTAATCCAAATTACGAGTATCCACAGGTAAATCATTGTACAATATACAACCTCGATAAAAGAAAGTACGTCTACAATTATCTGTGTTCTGTTTTGGGAGAGACAATTTTTATCCTTTTGTTTTAGTCCATATCCTGTTATTTTAAAAGTAAACTTTTCTTGTAAGTACACAGGACTGGTGCCATATTATGCAAAATTGTATAAATTAACGAATGAATGTGTCTAGTTTGACGAATCTGCAATGTCTTCCAATTAAGAATATCATGTATTTCATGAACAGATCTATGTTCTAATACATTTATCTTTAATATTATTCTACCTGCTCTATTTTGTATTTTATGTAGTATATCCAATTGTGTTTTAGTCGCAGAGGACCAGACAACATCTCCATAATCAAAATGTGGAATAATCACAGCATTATACAGCAATATCAAGCATGACTCATTAATATATTTACTTAATCTTCCTAGGAAACTGACCATCTTACTAATTGTTTGCATAAAAATCAATGTGTACAGTCCATTTCAATTCTGAATCAATAAATATTCCTAGGTATTTAAAATGTTGGACTTGTTCAATCGTATTGTCATATATTTGCAAAGTTAATGTACTTTGTTTTTGTAACATACATTTAGTACCTATTAATTAACATACATACTGTTTTTGTAAAATTTATCTTTAATTTATTACGATCCATCCAAACCTACAAATTCTGTAGTTCAGTATTTAATACATTTTCAATAGTTTGCGGGTTTGTATTTGAGTAGTATAACACTGTATCATCTGCGTATAGATGAACTGAACAACTATTAAAGCAATCGGGCATGTCATTAAAGGGGTAGTTTAGTTTTGGTAAGGCTGAACTTAAGTAGCTAAAACCTGCACAGTAACATTATAAACTAATAGTTATTACTCCACCATGCTCAAAAGGTATACAAAATTACAAACGACTAAGTAAAAAGCCTGTTATCATTTGGTTTCAACCATTTTTCATACAAAATTATGCATGTGATGTTTTATTGATATAATGATTAAATAGCGAGATCATCAACAACTATTTAAAAAACGCTTTTGAAAATTTTTGAAAAAGTGCAAGCATTTTAAATTTTTTTTCTAAAAATCATCTAATTATTTGGGCCCCAAATAATTATAAGATCAGATATATTTATTGATATTTCAGCCGTTTCTGGGTCGATTTTGACCAAATAAAGTTTATTCTGCCATTAAAATGGCATGTTCTCTCAAATTCGACATTCAGTTTTTCATTACCTCACAAAAAAATTGTGATGTGCAGCGCCCTCTCTACCAAAACTAAACTACCCCTTTAATAAAAATTAAAAAGAGAATTGGTCCCAGTATAGAACCTTGTGGTACTCCATGGGTCACAGGTAATTCAGTTGAAATTGTATTATTTATTGAAGTTGTTATACGCCTATCATTCAACTAACTGTAAAACCATTCATAAGATTTTCCATTCATTCTCGTACAGGCGGTAAGTTTGGCTACAAGAATATCATGGTTGACTAAGTCAAAAGCCTTTTGTAGATCAACTGCAACTACCCCTGTATACTTCATCCGTAACTTGTATTAAGGTTGTGCTTGTTGAATGCTTCGATCTAAAACCAGATTGGTGTTTGGTCAAAGTATTATTGCCAATTAAAAAGTGTACAAGTTGACGTTGAATGACCCTTTCTAATAGCTTTGAAACCGCAGGTAATAAGGATATTGGTCTATAGTTATCTGGATCGGTTTTGTCGCCTTTTTTAAAAATCGGAATTATCTTTGCAATCTTCCATCTTATTGGGACAATACCTTGACTAATATATTTATTTATAAGACATGTTATACTTTTAACAATATCAATTCCACATGATCTCAAAACAAAGGAGCTTATTCCATCAATACCAAAAGACTTCTTATTTTTTCAATGATAACATTTATTTTAAGACATCAACATGAGAAACACAAGACAACTCTAAAACATTTCTGCTATTAACCTCATAATTCACATCAATATCATTGGAAGGAATGCTGCCCAGGGAGTGGAGATGGTGCACAAATATTAATTTTGGATTTCGATCTTTTTTTGTCAATTACTGTCTTGAAAGATGTGTATAATGTTTAAGCATTAATATTACAAACTGTATTTGTATATCAATTTATATGTTATACATATAGGCCTATGTTATATGTTATTTTCAGTATTCAATTAATGTATTTCTTTCTTTATTATAATTATGTATAATAAATTTGTATTATGTGATTATGTTGAAAATAAAAATGATTCAAATCAAATCAAATCAAATGTGTGCTGGTTTGCATTGTATCCTATGACCGGGGTAATACTAGTGTAGAACGCGGCTACATGGAACATACCTTTTGTATTTAGAGCTATTATAAGAAACTATATAATTATTATTCTATTACAGGGAGTTAATTTCACAATCTGTTGCCTCAAACCGGTATAATCAGGGTAAGAAGGGCAATAATCAACATACAAAGCCAACATACTGATTATAATGCGACTATAATACCTGCAACAAAACAGAAGAATACTAAATAAATGTTCATTGCCCATCATTCACCGATGCATTTGATTCATACATTACATAATTCTGTGTAAATATACGTATTAATCATAGTCACCCGGTAGAGAGAGAGCGACTTTTCTCGTTTATAATTACCCAAAATAATATGATCAACATGAATTGTACATTAACTCTGCCCCAGGCCTCGCCTCCCGAAACATATTTCTAGCATGGTTCATACATCTTACACCGACGACGCCCCTTTCCTACTGTTGAACCAAAACAAAATGAGTTGATTTTTCACACCATGTTTCGTTGAATATCCGAATTCGACTTCAGCATTACATTCTTAATGAATACCGTATGCAATATCCAGATACTTTATATACCGACTATACAAAGTTGGCGAGCGGAGAAATAGAAAGAGGGTGACGTTTCTCGATTATAATATTATTTAAAAAAATTGATACACATGAATTGTACACAAGCCAGGCCCTGGGCCCAGCCTCCCGAAGTATATTTCCCGTATGGTTAATACATTTTACACCGATGACGCCCCTTCATATTATACAGATATAAAGAGGTAAATTGTTCATGACTTTGTTTCGCTGAATATTTGTATTTTACATTACATAATGCACTGTTAAAACGCTGTGTAAAAATGGTTGAATCTTTTTATACAACCTTAGGTGTAGCAAGATTAGTTGTAGAAAGAAGGGTTGTGTAAAGCTGCCATTGTTCAAGCGTTGATTAAACGTGTTAAATCACGTGATAGTTTCGACCGCGAAATCATCGCGATAAAACCCTTTTTGTCCCACTGCAAACCAAGCGAAACGAGATAACGGTTGTAGAAACAAAATTAAAACAACAGTTGTGTAAACTTTAAACAACTGGGGTTGTTGAATGTTTTCAACGAGAGTTGGATAGTTCATATATATGTTAAACAGCGGTTGTATAAAATTGTCAACAAGTTGTTGAATTTGTTTACACAGCGTTTAAACAGTGTGTATCATTATGGGTACACAAAATAGGCCTCCCGGTACTTACCGAATACAAAGTTGCAGAGCGAAAGAGCGATGTTTTCTCGTTTTTTTAATAATCCAAAATATAATCCACAGGACTGGGTATTTCACACAAGCCCGGCATGCAGCCGGTCGGCCTCGCCTCCAATTCCGAAATATATAAACTAGTAAAGTTATTCCATCTTACACCGACGGCGCCTCCCCCTTTCTAACAAAAACAAAAAATGAGTTAATTTTTCACGAAATCGTTCCGCCGAACTTATGACTGATTTCTTCTTCACCTAAGTTTATTGTAATCTATAGACTCCACAAAATCTGTTGCATTACGTCCTTGGTTCTTCCGAAGTGTACAACTTCCATAGATTCAATTACGCACTGCAGCTGCAACGCGTTCACAATTATTATGGGCGATAAATGAGTATACTCGCACGCACACTTAGAGAGATACCAACATTATCATGAATTATATCCTCCCCCTTTTGTTTGTGTGTGGGGGGAGGGGGGTGAAATAATCCAGAATATAATATCCTCATGTATGTTGCATTAAGTCATTTATTTTTTTGAAATGCGCATTGGATATAGAGAGACTATAGTATGTTGCGTCGCGTTTCCCATGTAGCTTATACATGTTATAGGCGATGTGTTCAAATTAAATTCTTTCGGCCCGGAGGCGATTTACGGAAAAAAAAGATCGCGACCCGGAGCCGCGCCTATTGATCGCGGTACGAACAACAGATGAATCTGTTTTGTACCAAACCTTTTTATTTGTATATGTGCACTGTATGATGTCTGATCAAGTTGAAGTTTGGAGTTGAATTGAAAGCGTCATAAACTTAGGTAAATATTTACCTAGAACTACATGCATTGACCGGGCCCAGTGGTGCACTAACTTGGTCGGACTGTGTGTGTGTGTGGGGGGGGGGGGGGGGGGGGGGCACACACAATCATGTTTGGGGGCGAATTCTTTGTTATTGCTTAAGTTTGTGTAGGATTTGCTATAATTGTTCTCAAGTTATTTTGGGACACGTGCCCCCCCCCCCCCCGTTACTACGCCACCACACGTGCGTACGTGCACATTTTTATTGGGGGAGGGGGGGGGGGGGGAGGGGAGGTGTGTCGCCACTTTAGCTACCCCAACAAATGTATAACTTTTTTATAATTTTGACAAACAAAATTATATAATTTTTGCTTGAGTATGTGACACGCGTTTGCGCAAATGCAATATTATTTCCCCCCAAACACAAACAAATCATAACATTATTTTTCCAGAATGATGACACGAGTGAATTGTCCGAATGAGATTTTATGATTTAATCCGCAAATTGTATGTTTTAACCGAATTATATTTACCCGAATATCACCGTTTTTTTTTAACTCTTCGGTGGGTTGGGGGGGGGGGGGGGGGGGGGGTGTGCTTCCATAGTGACTGCAGACACCTGCCCCCTCGCCTAGCACGCCGATGCATTCATTTATGTCTCCACCATGAAAAATAACGAAGCGCGAATTCAACTGTCACCTCCACTGTTCAGTTTTAGAATATTCGTGTTATTCCCCCCAACTCAATCCCGGATCAAGCCCGTAGAGGGCGTTACCCACAAATTGCGCCACTGCGCCACAGATTTACAATAATTATAAAAATACAAGTTTTAACCCACTTTATTCCAAGCATGTGAATGCGACGTTTGGTTTAAATAACTATTCAATATAGAGAGATCTTCAAACCATTTCAAACCAACCTGGTAAATTTCTCAAACTGCGTAGGATTTATAAATATTTTCTGCAATTATTTAATAAAAAGTTGGTCCCTAGCATTTTATTCTATACCTGGATATATTTATGGATAGTAAGTTGACTGAGCTGTTTCTGAACGGATTTTGATCAAACAAAGTTGATTCTGTCTATAAAATTGTGTGCTCTTTCAAATTTTGCACTTACCTCACAATTTTTTGTTCCTGAAGCGCCCTCTATACCAAAGAGAACTATTAGAATTCGTCACACAAATATAACGATTAATAATTATACAGCTTAAAATTGCGAACCGCCGCGGCGGTGAACATATAGTAGGTCAACATTTGTTTCAGTTAATGACTTCCTGCCACGATATAACCTTCCATACGCTAGATAAACATACACTTATTTCCTTCTATATATGTCTTACTTATGTTATATCTTCTAAATGTGATTTTGTTTATTTGTCATTTTACTCAATGAGTATACTTTGTATTTGATGTTTTTATCTCTGGAAAAATAAATTGAAACTTGAAACTTGAAACTTGAATTATATCACATTGTATAATGAGATACCTAATTGGATATTTTTACGCAGCCTTCGCCGCTCAGTGAACACAAAATCCATGAGTATCATTAGTTGTGACCAGTCTACTGAACGATTCGAACTTAAAGGCAATTCAGACCCGGTATATCAGATGCGCGAATCCATATTGGGCACTTTTACGCACGGTACGTAATCCCCCTTTGCTCAGTAATAAGTTGCGATCGCGAACTGTCCCAGTTCACGAACGACCGAGTCGAAAATGCATCGCGTTCGGAATGTTTGTTTACCAAGGAGGTACTCCTTGTCAGAGATTTTTACGAGCGAAAGTATTACGAAACACGCTCAACCGACTCGTCATCAAAGTGCCGCCACGATTTTATCAGCGCTGTATTGCCTCGGGGACAGCTCGAGCAATGTACAGTTTATCGCTCGGTACATACTAGCTACCAGCTGTGTGCTGCATGCAATTTCATATGAAGGCACGTGTTCAGATATTCCGAAGCACCGCTCTAGATCGATCCAACACACATCGTGACTTTACGTGAAAAACTGAGTGTCAATTTTTAAGAGAATACAGTGTAAAATGACAGAACAAACTTTATTTGATCAAATCGGTAACAAAAAACAGCTCAAATATTAATAATGATATCCGACGGAATACATGTGGGTCGGATATAAATGATGGACAGGCAGCATCTAGTATAGGAACTCCATTCATATTATTGACTATACATTATTAACTGTTATGTCGTAAATATTAATTTCGAATGAACGCCGAAAATTTCGAAACAACAACGCACAACACTGTCTCCTTGAGTGTATACAGCGCTGCAACAGGTAGTAATTAAAGCCATGCGCATCCATGAAATCATCAGTGTCACTTTCATTTTTTTGTTGTATGTTTTTAACTTATTATCATAGAGCCGCTTCGATCGATGCAGTATCCTTGACTAAGAGTGGTTTCACACCGGTGATTGCAGTCATGATTGGAGTCATGTTCAGGGGCCGCGGAACCGGGGGGCTGTGGGGGGGGGGGGGGGGGGGGAGGGGCTGCAGCCCCCCACTTTTTTGGCTTAAAACAATAAAATACGTAAGCATAAAATAACAATTATTATAACAATTAAAATGTGGTCAGCCCCCCCCCCCCCCCCCCCCCTACACTTTCAAAACCTTTCCGCGGCCCCTGATGTTTACAATCACGGTGATTCTGTTGCATTGCTTTCACACGACGAAAAAGACTTCGCGCAAACTGTGATTGCAATCACAGTTTCTGGAGACGTACCTGTCAATCAAACAAGGAGATCACTAGTACTACACTGCATGACTGCATTCGAAGCGAAGAGCGCCCCGTTTATTGGTGGAAGTGCATGTAAGGTCACGTAAGCTACGCCTCCCAAATCATGTTTTGGAGGTCAAGCCGTTCAGACAAGAGAACCGCAACGTGATTTGAGTGAATCATGATTAGAAAACACCTCCGGACCACGATTACAGTTTCGCGATTCGTGATTCTAGTTTGCTTTCACACGTCAAAAAATACCGTGATTGGAGTGAAAAATAACTCAAATCATGATTGCAATCACGAAAATGTACAGGTGTGAAAAGGCTCTAGGTGTCATTTTTCGTAGCTAAAGATTTCAGGCATGGCAGCTGTCCCAGTCAGAACTTGAATGGGCTTAGTTCCAACATGCATTAAATCCACTTTTCATAGAAAGTGAGTTAACAATATCAGTTCATTAATAAGCCTCGTATCTATCATAGACGTACTAGAGATGGACAATTAACGAATTATTGTCTCTTTGACACAATCATGGTCACCGCTGCATTCATTGCCAGGAGTTATTTCCAATGTTATTGTCTCATATTAGGTGCAAGGACAATTATTTTCATTTCACGGGACAATGAGCTCACTAAGGCATGCCTGATAAATCCCTCCTTATCGACGAGTGTTTTACGCTGATGCATGTCTTGTCGAGTCATGAATGCTATAGGTTACTGGTCTCGGGATCAGCACATCATAAATGTTACATTTGTTGGTAAAAGGAAATGTCAAATTGTGACTTCGCAATCTCCCGCACACTTACAGCATCCGATACACCAGGAAGAAGCGTAATCGATCGTTATATACATGTCAATATTTTCCTGGAGAAATGTGCGAAAATTAAATTTTTGACGGGTAGTGAATATTTAGAAATGTGATAATATTCCTTGTATTAATCATGTTTTGGAACGGATATTTGTACAAAATGATCATTAAATCATTTTCTTTCATAAAAAGTCTATCCAAAGACACGGCTTGTTCTAGTTCTTCGGAAAATGTAAGTTTTATCAAAATTGTTTTTAAACCTTGACTGTCATCACTCTTCACGGCGGTGACGATGATACGATCAATGGGATTAAGCAAGCATTGGTGCCATGGTGATATCTTTGGCCTCAAGCCTGTGGATAAATGACTTTCTACACGAGAGATCACAGAGGGTTAGAGTTAACGAAACTTTGTCTGACAAACTCACTACAAACTCCGGGACCCCACAAGGCTGTGTTCTATCCTCAAGTCTGTTTATCATATACACAAACGATTGTACCTCCGACTTTCCATCGGTTCACATCTATAAATATGCAGATGATACCGTAATTGTAGGATTAATTAAAGAAAAAGAGAACGAATACCGGAACACAATCTCCTCTTTTGAAACATGGTGTAAGGATAACCATCTCCTGTTAAATTCAAAGAAAACAAAAGAGATGATATTTGACTTTAGGTTAAAAAAGGAATTCGATCCTGTGGATGTTCAGATTGACATTAATAATGAATCTATTGAAAATGTACACAATTACAGATACTTGGGCACCCATATTGACCATCAGTTGAAGTGGGAAGAGCAAGTAAAAGCTACACTCGTAAAATGTAACCAAAGATTGTATTTTCTTCGCAAACTCAAAGCTTTCCATGTCAATGAGAGGATTATGTACTTGTTCTACACATCTGTAATCCAAAGTCATATCACCCAGGATAGTACTGTTTGGTACAACAATGCAAAACAAAAAGATAAAGACAAACTGCGCAGGGTAATAAAACGAGCCAGTAAAACTATGAATCGTGAGGAGATCAACTTAGATACAATTTGTGAGGAAAGGACACTTGCTAAAGCCCACACAATTGTAGCCGATCCCTCACACCCGCTCCATTGTAATTACAATAAACTAAGGAGTGGACGTAGGTGGCAATCGCAAATGGCCAGAACAAGTCGGTTCTCCAACTCATTCATTCCATACTCAATCCGGCTATTGAATGAAAAATAGATAGTATATAATCTGAGGCCTGTACAGTATTCGGCCTTTAAAGGGGACCTCCGGACGATTTTCAGCAGTTTCCAGGGGAAAGTACAATATTTTAGGAGTCTATAACCTTTTTCCCGATGAGAAAAGACCATCAGAATCATTCACAATCAGTTTTCGAAAAAATAAGGTAATTCTTCTTGTTCGAATCGGCCGCGAGCAGCCTCGAGTAGAATCTGTCCCAGGATGCATTGCGCATGACGTAGCAGTCTCACTTTCATCAGCCCTCTGCCGCAAAATTTGCAGCCCGCGGTCGTCCGGCCGCCCGCCAGCGCAGCACAGGCAGCTGAACCGCGGCTGTTGCGCGGCGGCTTTATCCGATCGAATCTCATAAAGCGGTCTGCAAAAATGCAGTGTTTCGCGCTCAAATTCATCTTTTTATACGGCAATAACATGACAAGTATCGATGCTTTGCTGGATTTATGTAACAATATTTACGGAAATATAGTTACAGAACATTCAGAATTACCTCAGTTTTGAGCAAAATATTACTTTTCCCGAAGTGAAACATTCAAAACTCAAGCGCTTGTTACGCGAGCGAGACTTTCACTAAGCGATTGAAAATAGCAGAAAATCAGATCGTTCGCGAACGTTGCCAAATTCTGGGCTGCGATATCATATAACGTGTAGTATGCGTATCATACACGTAGTCTACCCCATTCGCAAATTGGCAACAAAAGAGCGCTAGGTTCAGTTCATCTGGTCCGAGCGAGTTAGGAAATTATCGGGAGATTATCAGCGTATTTTTTACCGTTTTTGCAGGTAATTGTTCTCGTATTTGTTTTAAAAGCCTTGCAAACATGTAAGTAAAATAAGAGATAGTCTAGAATAGGTGCGATCGTGATAATCTTGCATTTTCGTTCCTTTTCGGCACTTTTTAAGAGTGCAACTTACAAGGCAGTTGGCGCGCTAGCTAACTACCTCTCTCGCAGCGCGGGGCCTGCCGAAACTCTGGCAGACCTTCTAGTGCTCACTCCGGCTCGAAATGATCCTCACAGACGACTCGATTCCTGAAATATTTGTACGTTTTGACGTCAAATGTGTCAATTCCAATGTTGGCGAGCCATCTAGCGCACCTTTCCCTCTCATTTGCTGGGTTGGGAATGGCGACAAAACTCCTTTTCTGGCCATTGCCTAGCTTATTCGAACATCCAAACGCTTGACACATCGGCATTTTAGCAAGCGAAGTGAAGCAAAATATAGCAGCCGCTTCACCGCGGTAGCGCGCGCAAAGTGAGGCTGATACGCCACGCCGTCACGTGATCTTTCTCGCTAGCGTACAGAAAGTGAACAGTTACGATTCAAAACTAGTGACACTAAAAATTCGATTGTGACAGGTTTGGAGGGTGTTTTTTATTAAAAGTAGGTAGTTTTGGTCTTTGATTTATGTAGATTATGGTAGAATTTTTTACAAATCGTCCGGACGTCTCCTTTAAGTCTTAGTCTTAGTTCTAAATGATGCCATTGTCTGTTGTACTATTTATTATGTTTATGTCCCGTACTAAATCAAATTTAAATAGTAAATATAATTAATTTCAAGTAAACTGCCTACAATAAGGAAATAAATTATTAAATTGTTTAATTAATCGATTTGTATGACTTTACATATTATTTCCCTCTATATAAATGGGTAATTTTTTATTTCAATATCGCAAACGTTTTTGTTCTTTAGTTTTCTTCTTTAAAAAAATTATAATTAATAGAAAAGAATTTATAATTATTTATATAACATAAGGATATACACTGATTTGATATGAACAATATTAGCCATTGTATTTATTGCGTTGTTTACTATATAAACATATTATGTAAATACAAACATTCAATTTATAACACTAATTAATTGTTAATTACACACTTATAGACTGTTTATGGAATGAATGAAATATTTTAAAATAATTGATAATTTGATAATGAATTATGTGCATAATTGCATGAATCATTTTGTGTGCTTTATGAGTAAGTAATATAATGTTATATTGTACTAAATTAAGATATATATTTTGTAATATATATATTACAAAATTAGTATGTTTGAATAAGATCAGTTTAAATATGTTTGATAATTTGAATGATATGAATAGCGAATTAGCGATACAGACTAGACATTTAATTTTGCATAATCTTGATATAAATAATTGCATAGAACATGTGTTCCTGTGAAACATTATATTAATTATGCTATATTTAGATATAGAAATTAATGAGCATGTTAATGAAATGGAATGATTTTGATATGGAATAATATAAAATGATGTGATATGATAAATTTTGATTTATGGATAGACTTTTTGGACACACACAATTACTAATTAAAAACAATCAAAATATATATTAATATTTGTAGGTGTTTGTAAACAATATGTGTTAAGCATTGTGTGCACCTTTCTTGTCTCATGAACATACTATCTGAACGAATTTATCAAAAGACTTATGATTTATGTAAATGTATATATTGTTGTAAATATTTTGTTTTCTCCGATTATTGCATGTAACGCAACAAATTTCCTTATGGACAATAAAATCAACTTGAACTTGAACTTGAACTTGTATTCAAGAGGTGAATGGATATGTTAAAAGTTGATGACTGTCCATGTTAGTATGTCTATGGTATATATCTACACATATACATTTTAGGACAATTTCACAACTGAATCACACTCAAAATATGGAACGTTCCATTTTCATATTATCATAATAATATATAGGCATGTGTTTAAAGTTGAACGTCAAAGAAGCTTGCTTTTCTCCAAAGTTAAAAACGTGGATTTACCGCCTTTTGGAATACGCTCTTCATATATAATACAAATTGTATTATATATATTATGTATAACAATATTTAATGTTGTTGTAGTTAATGGTGTGACAGTAAATATTGTTATATATATTTGCTCATGAACCATTCAATCACTCTAACCATGGTGCATCGCACTATATTCCTACATTTACTATCATATTTTGTTTTTTATATACAAGAGAATTATTTTTTTATGGAAAATCTGTAACGGAGACGGAATTGTAAGTTTGTATGAAATGTTGTCGAAATCAATATACGAGAAGAGAAGGTGCATGAAAGAAAAATATAAAATATCACCTCGGTCAGTAGCATTTGTTATCCCGTTCCAACTGCTAGATGTTGCAATTCCCAATTATGTAATACATGAACCCGTATTTTCGTAGGCAGTGGGTTAACCCATTGACCTTTCCATTGGGGTGTGTAATTTATATTGACTTCGTACATAAGGCAATAAGCCCTTGTCACATTTCACCGGATACCTTTTACGGACGCCCGACGGAGAGCAAAATGTTCGAGCCGTTCTTCTTCATCCGTATTTGCGTTTCTTGCCCGGTTCTTGTTCGGCGAATGCGTTCTTTGTCAAGCGATGTCCGCTGTTTTAAGCTGCGTTCCCATTGGAGCGAATTTCCGCGGCGAATTTCCGCCGCGAACATTCGCACGGACCAAATCAGTGTTGTTCATATATTATTCATATATATTATTCATATTACATGGCGAATATTCGCAAGGGAATTTTTGTAATCGCTCCTCAGGTTTGACGTGTGCATGCAACAAAGGAGACAACTTTCACCACCGGATAATTTGATTTCGCAAATTTTCTATCCGCCGGGCATCCGTTTACGCTATCCAGTGATATGTGGCAACACTCATACTGAAACAACTTACAGCTAAATCGTGCGAATGTGTTGGGGCGTTGTCACTTAGCTGTGGCATTTAGCCAGGTTTATACAAATTTATTATAAGTTTCAATTACAGTTGGTTACAATTTTCATAATATAAATCAATATTTAGGCTTCTAACGGTATACAATCATGCATGCAAGCATTGTACATCTCGGAAATAGAAAAAAAAGACAACAATTAAACACGTTTTAAAGGGATAGTTGAGTTTTGGTATAGAGGGCGCTACACAAAATAAATTTGTGTGAGATAATGAAAAACTGAGTGTCAAATTTGACAGAGCATACAATTTTAATGACAGAATGAACTTTATTTGATCAAAATCGGTTCAGAAATGGCTGAAATATCCATAAACATAACCATTTTAATAATTGTGGGGCCCCACAATTATTCGATAATTTTGAACCAGCCGTTAAAAAAAAAAAAATGCTTCTTCTTTATGTACAAAAGATGTTTTTAAATAGTTGTTGATTATCTCTCTATCTAATTACTATTTCTACAATACATAACATGCACAATATTTTATTTTACATGGGTAAAACCAATACGTTTTTAGAGAGCGCCCTCTTGAGTTTTAATGGCTCTTTTTGAATGATAACAAGCTTTTTACTTAGTCATTTGTAATGTTTAATTCCTTTCGAGCATGGTGGAGTTATAACTATTAGTTTGTAATGTAATTGTGCAGGTTTTGGTTACTAAAATTCAGTTTGACCAAAACTGTACTCTCTTTACCAAAACTCAACTATCCCTTTAACATAAATAACATGCAAAAGGGTCAAATGGTTGATACAATGTGTTTTTTCTGTGATATGATTGTCGATTGTGTCCATTGATTGTGCATTTATCTCATGTTAAATGAATGTGACAAAGTGAACAGTTGTTTGCCAAATCAGTGCCATGAATTAATTTGTATACACCAGTTGAAATGACGCCCAAGGATTTTCTTTTCTTTTGATGTTTTTTTCCTCAAAATTAAATTAAAGGGATAGTTGAGTTCTGGTAAAGAGAGTACAGTTTTGGTCAATATAAATGTTAGTAACCAAAACCTGCACCATTACATAAAAAACTAATAGTTAAAACTCCACCATGCTCGAAAGGAATACAAAATTACAAAAGACTAAGTAAAAAGCCTGTTATCATTCAAAAAGAGCCGTTAAAACTCAAGCGGGCACTCTCAAAAAACTCATCGGTTTTAACCATTTTAAATAAAATATTGCGCATGTGATGATTTGTTGAAATAGTGATTAGATAGAGAGATAATCAACAACTATTTAAAAACCTCTTTTGTACATTTTTGAAAAGAGGAAGCATTTTTATTTTTTTTTAACGGCTGGTTCAAAATGATTGAATACTTGTGGGGCCCCACAATTATTACAAATTGCTATGTTTATGGATATTTCAGCCATTTCTGAACCGATTTTGATCAAATAAAGTTTATTCTGTCATTAAAACATTATGCTCTTTCAAATCTTACACTCAGTTTTTCATTATCTCACAAAAACGTGTTTTATGTAGCGCCCTCTATACCAAAACTACCTGAATCAATAAAAAAAAAGAGAAAATGTGAGCAAACACACAGGCTGGTTTCATGCTACAAGTAGTGCATGTATTAAAGGGATCTAGTAACATTGTCCAAATCCTCAAAATCCAATTGGAATTCTAGCGGTTCCCTCACACCTTGTTGTATTCGCATTAAAAATAGAAGCATGGAACATGTTTTAATGTTGTTCAATATTCCCTTTCGTTAAAAAGATATTTACGATTGCAGTGTTCAGAATGGTGTTAGACTATCCACTGGATAGTCGTAACCGTGTACACAGTCAGTGCAATGAGTTTTTGAATATCACTTTGCATTTTTGCTCATTACTCGGCCATTTAACGTCCATTTAACTTGACGTCAGACTCCCCGTTGGCAAGCTTAACAATAGTAACTAGGTCCGGCAAGCTCCGGCAAACTTAGCTTGTCGGACCTAGTTACTATTGTTAAGCTTACATCATACGCATATTATTTGCATACATTACAGAAGCGGTCTATTGCTACCTCCTTGTTATGCACTAACTTATACACATAGTTAAAAGTCTCGCAGGGAGACTTTCAAATCCAAACACTTCAAACATAAATATCTTGATGCCATTTAAATATTTTTAAAAATACATACATATATAAATATCTATGTAACGAAAGAGAAAAATACTCGAAAAACTCATACATGTTCCATGCTTCTATGATTGGTTACTAATACGAATACAACGAGCTACTATGTAAAAACCGGTATAGAGTGCGAAGGATAAACTGTGTTGATGTTGACAATGTAACTATCTATCTTGGGGTCTGCATGAAAGGTACGCGCGTCAGGGGCGGATCTAGCTTTTTGCTAAGGGGTGGGGGGGGGGGGGGTTGGATCTTGCTTTTTGCTTAGGGGGGGGGGGGGGTTTGACCCAATGACGATGCGGATCCTGTGTGGGTCTGGACACATGATGGCGTTTTTCTATGCACATCACATTTTCACTTGGCAGCCCAAGGGGGGGGGGGGGGGGGTTAAAACCCCTAACCCCCCCCCCCCCCCCCCCTCCCCGTAGATCCGCCACTGCGCGTAGGCGAAATACGCCCCTCGTCATGATGAAGCACCATACAAACGAACAATAACGTCATGAACAGAATATGATCGCTATTGTAGTCGATTACAACGGCGAGACGTTACGCTATTTTGTTCTTCTTTTTTCTCTCGAATCTCGCACTTGGTTGATCGTTAGCGATGTTGTTTTCAGAACAGCACGCTATCTTTACAAAGTAATAAACCATTGTGCCACAATCAGTATGCATGACAGTAATAATAAACCAAACCAAATAAAGCCAAACGAGGAAACGCCAACGTATTATTCAAGGAAGCTACAGCAGGCTAAATACCCATTAATATAATAACCCTGATAATGACAAAAAAGAAGTGCAAATCAAAGGGATGCTGTAACGTTGATGACATGTGCAAAAAGTGATGAGTGGTTGATACAATTTTAATTGTTGTGATATGATATGTCCACTATGTTATTGTGTGAAAATGTCATGTTAAATGGATGTTCTATGGACGGGTAATAAGCGTTGCACTGAGTTTGGACACAGTTTTGACATTCCAGTGGATAATAAACAATCTGAAAACTTGAACCGTAAATATCCTTAACACGAAAGGGAAATTCAAAAAACGAAACTTGTTCCATGCGTCTATTGGTAATAGTACGAATAGAACCAAATATTAATGAACCACTAGAGTTA
>JBAMJV010004630.1:0-65000 GCA_037951105.1 Echinarachnius parma | reverse complement strand
ATTGAGATGATATTTATTATATTTTATTCTAATAATGGGATTAATTATTGAAATCGATGGTTTTAGGATCCCATGTATGTTCCTTCCGCATTTTGATAAACTCATAACTTCATAAACATCAATATAAAAAAAAGATCAGTCAAGGCTATGAAAAGCAAAGTTTCTAAATTTGAATAATTTTCGGACTTTTCACGAATTTATATTAACATGATAAAACGGTTAAATTTAGGAATGTCCGATGTCCCAATTCGCTTTCTTGTGGACATTAAATGGGTTTACCCTATTTTTTTAAAAAGTAATTAATAATACTTTAAATAACAAAATAACCATTTAAAATAAACATAACAATTATGCTTATCTTAATTATTTTAATATTTTAATGGGAGGAAGGTCATAAACTTTTGAAATATAAGACATTCTATTTTCGATATGTTGTCTTTCATATTTTCTAGTAATTTTACCAAAATTTTACCCAAGAGTACACCGAACAACTCAAATACGATGAAAACAAATTCCTCAAAATCTTCTAAAATGATGCCTTATTTGTTAAGAACTGCTTCAGGTTTGTTGATTGAGTTGAAATATAGGAACAAACTAGACTAAATACAGAATACTTATTTATATAGAAGGCACGACCGCTTTATGTTTTAAATTACACCATTGTTAGAAATTAATTTACATCTAAAATGCACCGTTTATATAGATCCATTTGCCTATCGAAAACTTCATTTTGAATTGAAAATTATATTGAAAAAAATATATATACTATTGGAATTACTATAGATAGATCATTCGATTGATGAAATGTATTAAAAGATACAAATTGTATGACATGAGTTCCATTTTATTATTAGTTTGTCCGTATCGCGTGAATTATCATTTTATAATTAATTTTGTATAAAACGAATAATCTTAAATCAGCAACAAATACCGAATTAGGCTGTCGAATGCGTGAGATGCATGATTGTTGTCATTTGTTTTCAAGACAGGAAATTAAAATACTGCATTCATTTAATATAATTCACACAAATTAATACTTAAAATTAGATTTTCTGTCGAATATAACTATTATCCTTTTTACATTATGTACACAATCTTGTCCGCTTTTATTCTCCCTTTCTCTGTTTAATGCTAAGAGAAGCATCATTACCATCTACTTCTTCTTCTTCTTCTTCTTCTTCTTCTTTTTCTTCTTCTTCGTCTTCTCCTTCAATCACTTCAAGAAAAATGTAGTAACAACAACTACAAAAAATTACCCAAAACCAAAGCGATATTCACAGCATGAAACTAACAATGTACAAAGCTTGATCTCGTTAAGTATGTTTCTCCTATTTTAGTGAAATGTTTGAACTGATGCATTGACAATTAATATTATATACGGTAGATATAAAATATAATTGATCCACACCAGTCTCCACTCTTAGTACAACATTAAATTCACCATTTTGCACGTGAGGGTTACCATACGCTATCAAGTGCGTTATGCTTAACGGAATGTGTGGTGTGTGCAAATCGAATAAATTTAATATTAAGTGTATATCAAACGATGATGTGGTTTCAGCCTTTTTTTGTTTCATAATTTGCAGCCTCTTAATATGACGTTTAATAGTTACGTCACTCATCACGTGATTAAAAAGGTCGCAAAACTGTGATTTATAAATTATTAAGGCACGCTTAAATGTCTTTGAATTCGCAACGTTTTTTGTTTTTTATAATTCAGAAAGGTGACATACATACATGTACTTTTTGAGACCATTAGTGCTTTTATGAACGTTAAAGTTACCGCGCCGTCAAATCAAGATGGCGCCCTCGAGATAACCCACTGGACGACGCCATGTTTTCTTATAACCACGCGGAATCGTGCGTGACCGCATGCCACTCGCGCAACTAATGCCCGGCGCATACAGAGCCGACTCGACCCGATCCGACTGGTTTTTAGTCAGGCTAGAGTCGGTTTCGCTCAGTCTTTTCCGATTCAACATGTTGAATCCGCCTCGAACGATCTCCGACTGACTCTTGACCGGCAAAACAGGAGTCTTGATGCAACGTGAACTGAGCTGAACCGACTGAAAACCAGTCGGATCGGGTCGAGTCGGCGCTGTGTGCGGAGGGCTTTATGCCCGGCGCAGACAGAGCCGACTCGACCCGATCCGACTGGTTTTCAGCCTGATTAACTCAGTATGCGCTGCCTCAGGACTCCGGTTTTTCCAGTCAAGTGCCAGTCGGAGGTCATTCGAGGCCGATTCAACATGTTGGATCGGCTCCGACTGAGCGAAACTGACTCTAGCCTGACTGAAAACCAGTCGGATCGGGTCGAGTCGACTCTGTCTGCGCCGGGCTTTAGTCGAATCGTGAACCGTAAGCAGAACGCTCATCGTGTGGATACTAATGGCGTCTCCCAGTAATGTCTCTGGAAAGCGCCCTCTGATCCGACAAACATGATCCTTTAATATTATGATGTTTAGATTGAGCCTAACAATAATATTTTAACATTAAATACGTTCCGCTACCATAATTATCGGCTCTACACGTAGTAAAGAGTAAACACCAACTCCGTATAGGTTTACTTAATACATGTATGGAGTAACGTGTGAGCATGTCCCATAAACTAACATATAAACACCAAATTATTGATAACATAGTTGTTGTTTTTTCGCAAATATACAGAACAATTTATACTAAATGTGCTTGAAACACCCACGAGTAACATTTATGTATATACACGGTCTACATTTTTGTGGCCGTATGCATTAAAAAACGGATTTGCTTTTACTTTGCCTTTGTAAGGAGGTTAACGATCAACTCACAAATGTACCCAGCGCACACGGAGCCGACTCGATCCGATCCGACTGGTCTCCAGTTTAGAGTCGGTTTTGGTAAGTCGGAGCCGATTCAGTATGTTGAATCGGCCTCGACTGACCTCCGACACCCAACTTGACCCAATCCGACTGGTTTTCAGTCGGATCGGCTCAGTATGCGTTGCATAAGGACTCTGATTTCGCCAGTCAGGACGCCAGTCAGGACGTTAATCGAGGCCGATTCAACGTGTTGAATCGGCTCCACGACTGACGAAAGAAACCGACTCTGGACAGTTTGACTGAAAACCAGTCGGATCGGATCGAGTCGGCTATGTGTGCGCCTGGTTTTACAGAATCATGAGCAAAGAGGTCACCATTTTGTGTATAATTTGAAGTAAAGCATAGTGAAAAACAAATGCTGTTCTAAATGCAAACGGGCCACTATTGAATGGTGATACAAGGTGAATGTTACACTTACTAAATATTATAGTTTGGTCATGTTTAATCTCGATTATTCATATGACCCATGGCTGATCATTTGGTGTGCATGTATATTATTCATCTATAGATTATTCATGTTGATTTTTCTTACACATCGTTTGATTGTTACCTTTTTTATGTGTTTATCATGCACGTGCTTAGACTAAGTTTAGATTGAAAAATATGAGAAGTGATTTGTCCATGTCAATTCCACCCCAATATTTGATTTAGTAAATGTGATTTTCCTGTTTCATTGTGTTATGTATGGTTTTCAAACTGCTTGAAATTGGGTTTGATATCAAGCAGGTATAGGAGCCCTCTCCACCAATCTACTTCGGCCCTTCGCCCATCTCGCCACCATCGCCACCCTCATCGCCATCACGATCACCATCACCGTGATCACCGTGCGGGGGTCCATGGGGATGATGAGGTGCGCCGTGCTCGTGCTCGTGAGAAGACCTTCCACCGTGCTCGTGTGAGGAATGACCACCGGCGTGACCGTGCGGTGGTCGACCGGCGTGATCGTCGTCGCTGTCGTCCATCTCGCTGCTGTCGCTTCCGTCTTCGCCTCCGTGATGGCGATCCTCGCCGAAAAAGCCTCCCTCTGCTTTTTTAAGAAGAAGAACAAAAATGCAACCAATATATTACTTTTATATAGTATAATAGTACAAAGTACATGTAAAGCATTCAATCATATTCAAGTAAATTAACAAAATACATCGAATACATTTTAACTGCAAGTTATGATAATAAAAGGACAATGAGAGTTTGTTAATCTAAAAACAATTATTATGTATCATTTTTACAATCAATGTTAGTGACCTCTACAATGCAGGTTGGCTACGAGAATACTTAAACATGTAGAGAGGGGAACGAAACGTTTGATCGTTTGCTACTATTACCGATAAGTGCAAAGTCCTCTCACTCCCAGTCTTAGATTTTGTTAAAGTTTTGTTTTTATTTAGAGCTTGCAATAAGCATGCCCCACCCCCCTTCCCTCTCTGGCCAGACCAATCAAACATTTAATTTTGCTTATCTTTTAATTTGATTAAACAAGCCCACCCCCCCCCCCCCCCCTCCCTCCCTTCCCGTGGCTACGCCAATCTGAAAGTATAGTATTATAACAAATCCGATTTCATTTTCGGATTAACGAACTAGATTTCATTTTAGGAATAGGCAAACCTAGGGAATAACGAACCCTCGGATTAACGGACCTTCGGAATAACGAACCTTCGGAATAACGAACTCGATTTCAGTTTAGGAATAGCGAACCTTCGGAATAACGAACCCTCGGAATAACGAAAGGCCGGAATAACGAACCTTCGGAATAATGAACCTTCGGAATAACAAACCTTCGGAATAATGCAGCAAATGTTCGGATTAACGAACCCTATTTCATTTTCGGATTAACGAACCCTCAGGTATACGACATTTGCCTGTTCGGAATAACGAACCTTCGGAATAACGAACCTTCGGAATAACATACCTTCGGAATAACGAACCGCACCCGATAATTTGATAGTAAGTGTTTGCTGCGGGCAAGTCAATATTCCAGTTATAATTTGCGACAAATCATTAATAATTTCAGCAGTTTCTCAATGTTCAATCCCTCTCCCTCCCCCCTCTCACCCTCTCTACTCTTCCTGCCCAAGATGCATTTCATTCACTATATACACAAACATGCATTATTCATAATTATATATATATATATACTCTCTAGTATACAGTATAATATACCCTTCAACGCTTCATCACAATTTGTCAATGCAGAGCTTCGTCCCAAAAGGCGCTAAAATCCACTTGTTCAACTTTGGAGTAAAGCAAGTTTATTTGTCCAACTTTGTAGACATGCTTATGTGAATATGAAATAGGTACGCCCATATTTTGATTGGATTGTGTAATTTGTCCTAAATAATAATAATTTTTTTTTTTATGGCTGCGTAGGTTATTACTGGACTGATATCATTACTCAATTTGTATGGAAAGTGGATTTAGCGCCTTTTTGAACTAAGCTCCTCACACATCTCCTTCAACGTTTCATCACAATTTGTCAGTAAATGCAGCAGGCGCTCAATGGAAAATCCCTGGTTTCTATGGCAACCGAGCTCCGAATTGATGAAGCTCAATATTACATGACTCGTGCAGGAGAAACGAGACAAATCGATGCAAACGTAAATTATATCAACAATTTCATCTGCTATTTACGAATTCGATCGAGCGCAAAAAAGTTGGATTCTTGTATATAGCCCTTAGTTATTGTGACAGCATAGCAATTATCATGAAGAGAGTATTAGCTATCGAATAACGTCATGTGTGATTGTGTAACTAGTTACACACACTGTGTAGACAATGTTAAATTGGGGCGTTTTGAACAGCGTGCATCACATCAATTTCACACAGTATTCACACTGTGTTCACATTTGTAAAACTCCCCAATTTTAATTTAACATATTCTACACAGTTTGCGCACACAGTCTGTGGACCACAATGTAAAACACATTGTGTTCGCACAATGACTGTGTTCACACTGCGGGCACACTGCGTTCATTCCGTTAGAGAAATTCAGGGTCAACCCGCATGCCGGAAAGAACATACTCATCCACAGTGTGAACACAGTGTGAACACACACCGTGTTTCGCAGTATGGACCACAATGTTAAATCTGAGCGTTTTCACAGTTTGAAAACCACTGTGAATACGCTGTGAACACACTGTGACGGCACTGTCGCCACAGAATAAAATTGCCTGCGTTCACAGTGTGTGACACGGTGCGCTCACACTGCGTATCTCATCAATTCACAGTGTGTTCGGTGTGTTCACAGTGTGAATTGGTTTTCACACTGTGACAACGCTCGAATTTAACATTGTGGTCCACACTGTGAAAAACAGTGTGTTCACACTGCGTTAACACTGTGGATGAGTGTGTTCTTTCCGGCAATGAAGCTCTTCAACACTGCGAACATTCGGTGTGGGAGCATAAATTATGATAAACGTGACACCAGTAACAAATTCAAAAGAAATCCTTACCGCCGAAGAAGCCATCGTTGTTGTCCTTGAAGTGGTCGAACTCTCCCTTGGCCCTGTCCATGGCCCACGCCTCACGGTCATCGTGCTGTGGATATGAAACAAATAATAATATTTATACTTGTATATAATGTTAATGATAATAATAGTAATAAAGAAAAAAAATGCTACTAATGATAATAATAATAATAATAATAATAATAATAATAATAATAATAATAATAATAATAATAATAATAATAGTAATAATACTACTACTACTATTACTACTACTACTACTACTACTACTACTACTACTACTACTACTACGACTACGACTACGACTACTACTACTACTACTACTACTACTACTACTACTACTACTAATAATAATAATAATGATATTAATAATAACATATACTACTACTACTACTAATAATAATAATAACATATACTACTACTAATAATAATAATACTATAATTAATATTTTGAATAATAGTTATAGCAATTCTAATCATAATGATTACAATAGTATGCATAATAATATGAATTGTTATATTACTAATGATAGTAATACACAATTAATGATAACAGTAATAATAATGATAAAAACCTATGCTACTACTTCTACTACTGTTACTACTACTAATGATAATGATAATAATAATAGTAATAATTATAGAAATAATGATTATAACAAATCATGATATTTATAATAACATTTCACAAAACTGCATCACTTTACTCGCGATACCTCGCACTTTCCCGAAATTGCTTTCTTATCCGTTGAGTTTGTGTCAGTTTTATATAGCTAAGCTTCTGACCGACAGAACATTGATATAATTATAGATATATATATATTTTATTTGGTCTTAAAATGTTGTAAAGAAATGTGTCATCCATTGGCAAATGGCAAGAGAAGGCAACAATAACAATGATGTACATTTCAAAACAAAAACATTTTACTTGTAGGCATGATCACTTGCATGCCTATATACACAAACAATTGTATATACCATTATGTTTCATATATGTTTCATATTTCATATACCATTATGTAATTCAATTCTTCCAAACTCCTAAAATGTGGGCTTACACATTTTAATTGCATGGTACAGTTTATGAATAGTTACCGAGAAGGACCACCGATGTTACCTCTGTTAAAACTATGTTACCATTGCATTGTAACACTATTATAATCAGTACGTTGATATTAATTATGTTGATATTCAGATGTTTGTGTTACATGAATCCTGATTACTTGTTATGAATTTTGATATTGTGAACCCAAGACAATTTTCCATCGATTCGGACCAATACAATATATTGAAATTGAAACTGAAATTAAAATTGAGTTACTATGCATACTTATCATCATTATAATGTCCATTATGGAAATAAATTATTTTGATTAATTTTCTTTAAATCACGTGATCAGAGTATTCTCTGGGTCGGCATCACGTCACTTCCGGGTCATTGTTTTGTTCACGTGACTCACTGGAGTGAAAACATAGCGTTTTCACTCCAGTGCAGTGTACGATCGAGAGCGCGTGAGTGACCTCGGGGTCACGGAATACCCGGATGTGCGACCAACAGAATACGCTTACCGAACTTTTGCAGCGAGCGAAAAGCATGGTCACGGCAGCGATACCGACGGCCAGCACAAGTATCGAAGCGACAGCGATCACCAGGCAGCGGGAGCGGCGTGTACAACGGCCACCGCTCGATCCCTTCTCAACGGCGACGATATGATCGGTGTCGGCGTGATCGGTCTTGATCGGAATCTGAAGGGAAAAAAAAGGATGGTTATTTTTTATTAAATGGTTATTACAAGCGAACGATTATTGATAAGAACGTTGGAAAGACATTCGAACGAAGAATGAATCAAATGATTTTCCTTAGTTATCGATAATCTCTGATTAGGACTTTACCGGCGACGCGTCATCGTTAGTTATATAGCGATAAGACTGTAAGGATCCCGTCTCAAAGATTATAATAATATGATCGCGGTCGGTGTGATCGGTCTTGATCGGAAACTGAAGAAGACAAACAAATAACAATGCTTGATTATTCAAAGTAAAGACATGCGAACAGTGGGTTAAACAAACAATTTCCTGAGTTGGTTTTCTCTCGTTGGGATTTTTGTTGAGACGCTGTATCTCTCGACAACTAGCATAGACATCGAAATGAGAGCGCCAAGTCATTATCACTCGATCCCTTAAATTCAACGGCTACATTGTATTATGAACAGTGTCAGAATGATCTATCTTGATGGTAATCTGACAATTAAAAGAGCACTCGATTATCACAACATTTTCTTATTTTTGTTCCCCTTGAAAAACATCATCTTGCCACTAGTATCGAAATCGCATCGATTAGCCATATGATAATTATTCGATCCCTTCACAACGGTCACGTTATGATCGGTTACTGAGTGATCGATCTTGATCGGAATCGGAGCGAAAGTAATAATGCTTGATTGATAATCGGTACTAAAAATACGGAGAAAGAGCGTTATAAATAAAACACATGCGAAGCTTAGAGAGCCGGTTATAGAAAAAAAAAGATTGTTATTTGGTTTCTCTATCGGAGATTAAAAAAAAAAAAAATTAATAATAATAATAATAATAATGATAATAATAATAATAAATGTTCAAGACCGAACGACTCCTCATTTACTTGCATGATGTAATGTTTCAAATCTACATTTTACTAATGGTTATTTTCTCATCCTCACAAAATAATAACAATAATTTGTTAAACATGTACGTCAGGGTTGATACTGATTTCTTGGCATTATTATGAAAGTAAAACACTTTGGACAAATAATATACTGATTCGACAAGATACAGGTAATTAGGTATTTAGTATAGATTATATTCTAACTGGACGTTTGTTGTTTGTGTTATCTTTTTACTGAAGAATTGAATAAATACTAAATGTACCTATCATACCGATACCAATCGAAATTATACACGAAATGTATTACAATTGCGCGGTTGTTTCGTGTTTTTTTTCTTTTTATGAAGAGCCATTATATATATATACTCTGTAGCATATGTGTACGCTTCTGTTTGTACTTTAATATTAACAAAGAATATACGACTTGTAGCTATTCCGGTTGATTTGTTTGCCACCAGGAGAAAGACGAAATATCGTCGAAAATTTGTTGAATAAAGACATTTGTTTGAGTTAGATACGAACCTAATGCATTATCAGCTTTACTTCATTTCGTGTTAATCATAATGGGAACTCCAACACGTGAACACTACATAATTATACGACTTGTACTACGTATATAACCAGTATCACGTACATTCAATTACATGTAATATGATTTACGTTATAATTGCACGCTTGTATTTGATGTATTATTTGTTTTCTTTTTCTCAAGAGCTTTTACTATATCTGTAACAGATTCTTACTTACCAATTACACCTATATAGTCGAAGAATTCAATTTACAAACTGACCGGGACTTAATTGCAAGGGCACGTGCCCTTCCAACAAGTTTACTTTTACTTTTAGGGTATAGGGGGACATATTATTAGGTTATAAGAAGAAAATGGATTTTTTCTATCAATCAATTAAGACTACTCCTGGTAATGATTGCATTTTCTCAAATAGGATGTCAAATAAAATGTCCGCCTTGTATGTCTCTGCTTCACTAATGCATAAATAACAAGACAAAATTATTCACAGCGATGTGCTTATTTGTTAGCCTCAAACAGCGCGACCCAATATCGATCTTAAAGCATATTCTTATATAATTCACAATTCACATTAAAGGGATCTAGTAACATTGTCCAAATCCCTAAAATCCATTGGAATTATAGCGGTTCCCTCATACCTTGTTGTATTTGTATTAACAATATAAGCATGAGAGATAGGTTTAGGTTTTTCGAATTTCACTTTCGTTAAAAAGATTTGCGTTTGAAGTGTTCAGATGTTACACTATCCACTGGATAGTCAGTACCGTGTACAAAGTCAGGGCAATAAGTTAATGAATATCAATTTTCATGTTGCTCATTACTCGGCCATATAACATCCGTTTAGTGTTACTAAGACAGTGGACATATGCCGTCACAACAATATCCAATTTTGTATCAACCAGTTATCACTTTTTGCACATGTCAACAATGTTACTATATCCCTTTAATGACAAATCGCCATTAAATTTATTATAGCTGTCTAGGGCTGTCTATATACAATATGCCAAAGAGTCTTGTCCTAAAAAGCGCGATGTAATATAAATCCGTGTCTTAGTTAAAGGTGCATCTGTAAAGCGTCAGATATTGCCCAAAATGACATTTGAGACTTCAATCCTGTACCAAAATCATTGTAAGATATGTCTGAATGCTGTGTGAAAGTTTCATTGAAAAAGAACACTGCTTTCCTGGTTTAAAAAGCGAAAATATGTGTCAGCTTTTACAACGGACGTTTGGGACGTTTATGCGGTTCATGACCGTTCATTAACGCTTTTGAGCTGAATGATAGATATCGTCATACTAAAGGGGCATTTGAATAAATCTAACCCTGTTTTATTCTTCTCTTATATACCATAAGCTAAACAACACGGTAGAAGAGAAACGAGGAAGCTCCAAGTAATTTTCGTGGAGTTAGACACTTTACAGGCATTCCTTTAATACAAATATTGATTTGATCCCTTTGTATGGAATGATCGTGGCATGCAGCCAGCTTGTATCAATATGAAACACATTCTCAAGGATTCTAACAACGAATGGAGAAAATGAAAAGGGTTGGGACCAAGGCCACCTTTTATTAAAATGGTATTTATAAATTCATCAGATACTCAACTATTAAAGTAGTTCTTTAACATCGTAAGATAGTTTGCAAACGTGATATTTGAGACTTCAATCATATTCCAATATCTTTGGAACTCATTCTTCTGAATGATATGTCATACATTTTCATAGAAAATAGCAAATAACAGATCGTTCGAGCAATGTATCTGAATTCAGAATCTATATAGGAGGACATTTTAACAATTAAAACCCATTTCATTATTATGTCACCATAAGCCAAACAACTATACAGGGGATGGCATGATTGTGAACATTGAAAGCTCCAAGTGGCTTTTGTTTGAATTTGACAAAGTTAATGAGTCACTTTAATACAGTGATTTATGACGCAGTCCTTTTAAATTATGAAAAGACAACCTTTTGTAGAAAATATCTTCAACGCAACTCAGAGCAATATCCTTGTTCAGCCAGACATGAAATTAGTTAGCTTTTTAGTCTTAGTTTTTTTCTGTATTATTTGTTCAGTTTTTCGTAAAGTTATTAATTTCTCATGACTGATTATCAAAAAGGGAGGCATAATAAGTATAATGAAAGGCGTCGCCTTTGGGGAATTAAGGAAACAATTGACAAGGGACCCGTAAAAACCTAAAACCGGTTGCAGACAGATGCAATCGATTGTAAAATTGCAATTAATTGCAAGTCAGATCATGTCACGTGACTCAATGCACACATCTAATTGGTTCAAATTATGCATATTTTCTGACTTGCAACTCATTGCAAATTTACAATCGATTGCAACTCTTTCTGCAACGGGGCTCTGACAAGACTGATCAGTGGTAAAAGGCAACAAGTGCAAGTTTACTGCAAAATTAGTTTGAGTTTGTTAGCAGGATGTATTTTCATTCCGTGGATATATTATTTTCTCATCACTAATATTGTATAAATATCAAATGTAGAGGTTATAATAAGCGTATGAAGGACGTTGCTAAAAGGGGTTACTGAATAGTTAAATAGTTGTGTTGAGGAAACGCAATTAATTTCATTTTACTGCTAAATTAGTTTGAGTTTCTTTACACTGAGACCTTGTTTTCATTCCGTGTAGGTATTATTTCTTCTCATTAGATTCATAATCATAAAATAATAGAGGTTAATACTAACGTAATACTGTACAAGACATTGCCTATGGCCTATGGATGACTAAGAAGTTGATAGTTTTTGTTACAAAGCCATTTTACTGTAAAATAAGTATGAGTTTCTTAGCAGACCCTGAATTGCTTCCGGGGAGGTCTCATTTTCTCATTCATACAAAATAATATAGAGGTAATAATATTACCGTAATAAAAGACATCGCCTACGGCATACTATGAAATGACTAAATGGTTAAATAGTTTTGTTGAGAAAAAGCAATACATGAAGCTGACTTGCCATGCAGTTTACTGCGAAATCACTTTTTTTCTTCGCAGATCGTGTGTTTCATTCCGCGGAGATATTACTTTCTCATTATTATTGATCAAATATAGAGGTTATAATAACCGTTGCGAAAAGGCGTCGTCCAAAGGGGATTCGAAGAAAGAGTCATCTTTTTAACAGATGTTGTTTTCACTCCGTGTGGAGATATTAATTTTATCATCACTAATGATCAAATATAGAGGTTATGAATAAAATATAGGAGATTACTTAATAATGATACCGTATAGTTTCGTCTGCAACACGAAATCGATACCAGTTTATTAAGAAATACGTTTGTCAGAGCGCTTCGACAGATTTCGTTATCATTTTGTTGATATATTACTTTCTCCTCAGAGAATAATAAATTAAACGGTTAGAATAACCAGTGCAAAATGGTGTTGCCTATTACAGTAATAGGGGATCGGTTTAAACAATTGAAAAGTATCGTTCACGAAGCACAATAAATAACAGTTTAATACAAGATAAGTTTGTCAGAGCTCTTCGACATTTTGTTTTCATTTCGTGGAGATATTACTTTCTCATCGCCGATTAACATAATTATACGAAGTTTATGATAACCATTGCGAAAAGGCGTCACCCATAGAGGATTGGTTATTGAAAAAGTTGAAAAGTATCGTTCACAAAACGCAATAAATTCGAATAAATTTCGAAATTAGTTTGACCTAGCTTCTTGACCATATTGTTGACAGATTTTTGTCTTATTTCGCGAATATATATTTATGTAATAAAACAGTAATAAGAGCCGTAATACAGGGCGTCGCCTATAAATGGTTGCTAGATTTTGAAACTAAATAGTTGTATTACCAGATTACGAACCAAATAAGTGGCTAGTTTAAGTTGAAAGATAGTCTTTAGTTCAGTCCATGAATAAATGAATTTCTCACTGATGAACATAATAAAGAGGACCGTTGCAGAAGGGAGTTGCCTAAACCAGAAAAGGTGATCCGAGTGACAAATTGAATTACAATATAATTATAGTTCAGTTGAACAATTCTATTTTGGGCAAGTTTGCAGCATGAAAATCGCTTTCCCCCGCTACCCTACACAAAGAATAATCCCGTTTGTTTTAAAATACATTATATTTACACGAATTCACCAACAAATGATATAAGTGAACGGATACAAACAAGAAAGAAATATACACAGTCATGGTTACGTTGTAAAAGAGCAAGACCATTATTTCAACCTAATAAGACCCGACAGATATACGACGGAATCGAACCCGAAGCCTGCTAAGGTCATTGAAAATCGTTGCAATCAGAAAGGTCAATTTGGTTGGTACATAACATCTTCTTTTTTTTTTGGTTGGTTTAATCCCGGAATACAATATCAGGGATAAAATAAAAGCAATAAAGAAACCATATAAAATGCTTGTGACGTATAATACGCGGACTGAGTTTCGATACAAAACCAATTATGTTGTATGCTAATGGTGAATTCTACATACACATGATGTATCCTAAATATAGTACTAAATATAGGTCACATAATGTAGGGCATTATTATATAGGAAGCCGTCCACAATCATTATCTATGGCGATGCGTGGTCGGGCGGATTTGGGGGCACAACAATTATTGGTGGGGGGGGGGGGGGGGGGGCACACCTTATGTATTTGTATAAATGTTCCCCATATGTTTGTTATTGTTTTGTTTTCTTCCAAATTATTGAGGGGGCACATGCCCCCGTGCTACTCCCCCCTCCTTCTCCCCTCGTACATACGTCACCCCACCGCGATTGTTTTCAGTGGCGTTTTTACTTCATGTTTGTGTCTTATATTTTCAATGTTATGAATAGGATAAATATATATCATATCAATTACCGATATTTCGTATGATATGTTGGAAGTTGTAATTGAACAGCTATTATAAAAAAAAAATGGCTAGGATACCGGATTTGCAAAAATAATTCAATCTTCAATTGAAATGATAAGCCCCCAAAAGTCTGATCTACGCTTTCAACATCCGGATCTCGTGATTTACAATTCTTAACACACAAACACTGATTATATAAAACAAAATATAATAAGTTGACTTGTTCGAGGAGTTTAATAGTCGTAAAAAATTCTCTTATAAACCTGGGGCCCCAGCTTTATTACAAATTGTTATATTTATGGATATTTCAGCCGTCTCTGAACCGATTTTGATCAAACAAAGATGATTTTATTATTTAAATATTATGCTCTTTCAAATTTTACACTCAGTTTTTCACTACCTCACAACAAAAGTAGTCTAGCGCCCTCTCTACCAAAACTCATCTATCCCTTTAATTACGTTGTAAAAACTATACGTAGCATAATTCGCCCGACGTTTTACAGTCAGTATTTTGTAACACACGGAACTAAAATAGCAACAAAAAAACAACAACGAAAAGCAACACGATAATGTTTTTGCCAATTCGAGAAAATAATGAAATTAATGAATGTATTAAGAAAATGGTTAATCTTTTTAATCATATAAAAACAAATTTATACTTTGACATGCAATGAGCACACATTTTGTGTTATATGATGGTACCTTTATCTTTAAAATTACGAAAATGGCGGGTTTTTTTCTTCATTCATACGAACTGTTAAAAATATCGACACGATTGTTACTGCATCTACCTTATAATTGTAAACCAATGCTATTTAAGCTTGCTACGAAAACCTAATGTTATGCTGATACATAGATTGTTATGTAAATAATGCTGTATAACCTTTGAACAAGATCGAGATCGATTTTTTCCGGCTGTCCACTCCGCCCAATTTTCCAACAAGAAAATAAGAAAAACAGAAAGAAAACAAAAACTGGCTTCAATCCAACAGCTGCTGCTGCTGCGCATAATAAATTTAGATCGTCATTTGTAGTGTATGCTTTATATGCAATTAATTTATAGATAAATATTATACTGTTATGACGATGATGATGTTTATTATGCTCTTCATACGATGTCATGAAGTATATAATTATACCATCATCATCATCATCATCTTCATCTTTATCATCATCATCACCATCATCATTAACATTATCTTCATCATCATCATCACCATCTTCATCATCACCCCCCATCTCCTCCATTTCCTCCTCCCGTTTCCTCCTCCTCCTCGTCATCATCACCATCATCATCATCATCATCATCATCATCATCACCATCATCATCATCATCACCATCATCATCATCATCATCACCATCTTCATCATCGTCATCATCATCATCATCATCATCATCACCATCATCATCATCATCACCATCTTCATCATCATCATCACCATCTTCATCATCGTCATCATCATCATCATCATCATTAACATCATCTTCATCATCATCATCATCATCATCATCATCACCACCATCATCATCATCATCATCATCACTATCATCATCATCATCATCATCATCACCATCATCATCATCATCATCATCACCATCATCATCATCATCATCACCACCATCATCATCATCATCATCACTATCATCATCATCATCATCATCACTATCATCATCATCATCATCACCACTATCATCATCATCATCATCACCATCACCATCACCATCACCATCATCATCACCACCATCATCATCAACATCATCATCGATATCATACCTCGTCGAAGACTCCAGCTTCCACTCCCTTCTTCCCCTTCTCCTCCTCCGGATTAATCGTGTAAATTCCCGGCTTCACCATTTTTATATAATCTTCGTTCCCCTCAAAATTGACAACAAAAATCGAGTTAATTTAGAAAGCGCTCTCGTTGGTTACGTACGAATACTCCGTCTCACGAGAAATGGCGAAATAAGCGAGTGGTATTCTGGACTGTGTGTTAGATAACGGCGGCGAAGAACAGTGTGGTATATAAAGCGGCGTAATAAATGCAGTATATCAATCGATATGTTGACAAAATGTCATGCAGCGTGATGTACTAGTACTGTATATAATTTGGTTGGTGTATCCGACCAATAGCAAGACCAAAGCGGTGAATTATGAAATATATATATATATATTATGACAGTGGTTAGATCGTAAGAAGAGATATATCCGCTTTCGCTATTATGCGAACATATATATAATGACAACTGATATGGAAATGGTACTGCGTGATACGACGTATTGTGTGTACGCCAGATTATAATGCGTCGTGATCAGTGGTATTCACGGTATTGTTTAGTGCATCATAGTCTCTGACTCCTAGGCTTACATCAAGTCGTCGACGCCCTTTATCCATTTTGTTTATTGTATGCGTTATAGCACGGGAACTTGATATTTAGAGCCATAAAGAAGTATTGATATGGGTTTATTTGTATACGAGATGTACATGTAAATTTGTTTGTATGACTTTTGTAAAATTGCACGCAATCCAGTGGTCTAGCTGTATAATTATGTACTTGTTTGATTAAATACACCAATTTCAATGCAATTCAATTGAATGGGTCCCTGTCGCAGAAAGAGAGGCAATCGATCGTAAATTTGCAATTATTGTAATTGTAAGTCAGATCATGTGATTAAATGCGCAAATCTTCTGACTTGCAATTCATTGTATATATATATATAGCTTTACAATCGATTGCATCGTTTTCTGCAACTGGGCCGCCGAACAACTTAAACAAGAAATATTAGTTGGTAACACTAACCTTGTAGTGTCATACCTGTTAACTAGTTACTTTTTCAGGACAGGTGAAGCACCTAATCAGTACAGTTTGTTAGCGTGACTCCATTATTACCACAGGTGCACATAAATGCAAACAAGGAAAAGGGAGTTATACAAAAGAGTATTAATAAAATGATCGAAACCGAATAGGCACGAGACTAATTCTGTAATTTCCATAACAAAACCACCACTAGAAAGGAGTGTGCACGTACCATGCAGGGAATGGTACATGACAGTCAATACATACATGTAACTCACTCCATCGGCCTGGTAAAAAATATGCATTGTCATATTGATATGAATTGACAGCACGCACGGGTCTACAGGTGTCAAATATACGCCACACTAGTCATAATAGCTGGCCACTGACTCGTGTGCGACCCGTACTTTTAAAGGAACATTCGTGTTTTTGAATTGATTAGACATGTATACACATGCTTTGGTACGAATAAAAGTGGTCGAGTAACATTCCACATTATCTTATTTAGAGCTTTAATGGTTCTCTTATCCCTTGTATTCGTATAACCAAATAGAAGCAAGGAACAGGTTTCAGTTTGGGGAATTTCCCTTACATTTTTTTGTTTTAAATATTAACGATTGAAGTGTTCGGATTTGTAATTATCCACTGAAAGTTATTTGTGAACAAAGTCCGTGCAATGAATATCACTTTGCAGTTTAGCTCGTTATTTGGCCATAATAATGTATACCAATTTAACGTGAAATGTTCCCATTACTCGGTGGACATATCAGATCACAACCATTCATTACTTTTTTTCAATATGTCAACAAAGTTAATACTAGATCCCTTTAAAGAAGCATTCATGTTTTTGAATATATTATGTTATGCGGGGCTTTGGTATAGATTAAAGCTATGTTTTTTATGAGCATGGTTCGTTTTCTAAATTCTTATAATAATAGAAATGCAAATACCGGATAACAATTGTAATGTCACATATTAATGATACCACAGCAATGAGCATGATGAAAAAATGTACATTGATGAAACTAATGGTAATAATAACAAGAACAATCACAATAATAGAATTACAATAATAATAGTGATAATAATATTTTAAAAAAGAAAATGGGTACAAATTTTTATACTACAATAATGGTATTCAATCATAATGATGTGAGTAGTTATGTACTGTAAAAATAACGCTATATTATGCATTCAAATGCGAAGGTATACAACTGTTTTTAAAACGTTGAACGCCGCGGGTGGGCATTTGTTGACGTACAGTCAGTGGGAGTAGTGGAGTAGCCTACGACTCATGTGGGAGGGGGGGGGGGGGGGGGGGGCTCGAATTATGATTAAGGGCACAGATTATGTTGTTGTTGTTGTTGTTTTGTTTGTTTTTTTGCTAGAATTTGCACGTTATATTGTTTTGTCTTCGAATTATTTGGGGAAACTTCGCTGCGGGTGGGCATTTGTAGACATTAGTGCAGCATGGTCCATCAGATTAGGGGGAGGGGGTGCTTTCGAATGTGTACCCTTTATATCATGCTTATGTTGTCTTGTGTTCCAAATTATTGGGGGACACTTCGCTGTGGGAGGAAATGTGTTGACATACAGCTGCCAGTTGGAGTAGTAACCTTCTTTTTTCTCTTTCTTTTTTGTTGGGGGGGGGGGGGGGGGGGGTGGGAGGGGGAACACTAGAATTGTTAGGGGCACATATTATGTGTTTCCTTTTTGTGTTTTGCTAGAATTTGCACCTTATATTTTTTGTTTTTTTCTTCAAACACTTCGCTGCGGGTGGACATTTCTTGAAGTATCAGTCATTGAGAACAGACAGCAGTGTATCGTCAGTAGTCCGTCATATTATTATTATTTATTCGGCAAATCAAATACACATGAAAAGTTTACAAAGTAAGGCAATTGCAACCACTGGAATTCCAGCACATGAAAAGTGTACAAAGTAAGGAAATTGCAACCACTGGAATTCCAGGGCTTGGAACAAGTTAACTGAATATAACTGTGGCCCAAAACGTGACATATTAAGGGGAGAGAGGCACTCGATTGGTTAAGGCCCGACTCAACGAATAGAACATTTTGCGAAATTAAATTTTCCGGTGGTGAAAGTCATCTCCATTGCTTCATGCACAAAACATTCCGCTGGAAAGAACAACGTACATCGCCTGACAAGGAACGGACAAGAAACGCATACGAACGGAGACTAACGGATTCTCAAAGATTCAAAGTTGTACTGAACTCTACTGAACTCTGGACCGAACTATTTCCTTTGTTGAAAACATTACATTGGTTGCCTGTTAAACAACGTATTATTTTTAAAATTGTGTTGATTGTGTATAAAGCAATGCATGGTCAAGCCCCAAGTTATATAATTGAATTACTTTCGTTGCAATCACATTCTCGCTATAATTTGAGAAGCTCACGTGATACACTCCTCTTGGAGTTACCCAAATTTTCTACCAAAACAAAGATAACTTTGGGAGATCGTGCATTTGTTTGTGTCGCCCCGAAGCTATGGAACAGCTTACCATTTTATTTGAGAACAATTGAAACTATTGCTACATTAAAGTCTACGTTAAAAACCCATTTGTTTAAGCAGGCCTTTCCATAAGACTGTTTGTTTGTTTTTGTTTACTTAAAAAGGAGTTTTTATAAGCGCAGTATTATTATTATGGAAATCCGGTTAGTTTCTTTGTATATTTGTTGGAATTCAGCTCTGTTTTAAGGGACGCGCATACTGATACAAGGTAATGTTGGTTATTATCGAAGAGCCTTGAAGTTATTGAATCATATAAATTATTGATAGAAGCCTCAAATAGTTGCATTTGTTTGCTTTTTAATATGTTTTATTCCAAGCCTACAAATTGTATTCCATAATTCTTAGATCCAACTTAGCGTTAGGTTTAACTTTGAACCTTTGTGAAACACCCCCCGGAATCATTCATTATTTATTTGTGTATAATACTGTAAACTGTATACTAATGTTTATGCTTGATTGGAGAAACTTGAAACTTAAACAGCGCCCTCCTCGGCCACGTTTCGGCATGGATTATAAATAACGTGACAATGGTGTCTGGATGCGAGCTAGAGTAACGCTAGTTTAGATCCTCAACTGTAAATGATCAAATTATCAATTATCAACATTGATCGGGCGGTATTACGCGCCCTCTACCAGTCGCGCGATATATGGGGGAAAGGAGTAGTCCTGAAACCTAGACTAGAGTTACGCAAGATTACGTAATTAGCACGACTAGAATATGTTCTTTTGTCACCGGTATAATAACCAGTGCCAGTGGGGCGGTGCTCTGGGTAGAGGGGGTCAATGGGGGTATAATCCCCTCCTTAGGACCACCACACATACACGCAAACACACACGCACACACACACGCACACGCACACGCACACACACACACACACACACACACACACACACACAATGTGATGATTGGTAAACATAATTATTCAATAGAGATGTCATAAAAGAAATTTGTTTATCCATTTTGGTATGTTTTCAGATTTTTGAAGGATTTATAAGCCTTTTTCAAAAATTATTGAATGAAAGTTAGTCCCCGACATTTATTCTAATCAGATTAATTTATGGATATTTCATCTGTTTCTGAACCGATTATTTTAAAACATAATTGAGTCCGTCTTTCAATTGTATAATTGTTCAAATATAACTCTTAGCTTTTCATTACTTCCCAATTTTTTTTTTCTTGAAGCGCCCTCTTAACCGAAACTGAACTACGGTACCCATTTTGATAATATGTGCACGTTGTAGCAAAATCAAATTGTCGAATGACGAAAAACCAATACAAGCTCAATACAAATTAACAAGGTAGGAATTAAAAGCAGACGAAAAACACAGGCCTGGAAATGCACATGAGTTATTTACAGAGATTATGGTTTGTATAGTAATTAGTTTTTACAATTTCATTCTTCTTATTCTAACATGGCGGATAACAGTCAAAACAGATGAAATGCCAAGAATTGGGATCGTGTTATTTACAGAGGTTACGGTGTTAAAGGGGTAGTATAGTTTTGGTAAGGCTGAACTTTAGTAACCAAACCTGGACAGTAACATTATAAATTAATTGTTATAACTCCACCATGCTCGAAAAGGTATGCAAAATTACAAACAACTAAATAAAAAGCCTGTTATCATTCAAAATGAGCGATTTAAACACAAGAGGGCGCTTTTCTAAAAAGGCATTGGTTTTAACCATTGTCATACAAAATTATGCATGTGATGTTTTATTCAAATAATGATTGAATAGAGAGATCATCAACAACTATTTAAAAAACGCTTTTGAAAAATTTTGAAAAAGTGCAAGCATTTTTTTAATTTTTAAAAAAAATCATCGAATTATTTGGGCCCCAAATAATTATCAGATCAAATAGATTTATTGATATTTCAGCCGTTTCTGGGTCGATTTTGACCAAATAAAGTTTATTCTGCCATTAAAATTGCATGTTCTCCCGAATTCGACACTCAGTTTTTGATTACCTCACAAAAAAATTGTGATGTGCAGCACCCTCTCTACCAAAACTAAACTACCCCTTTAAGTCATTGCTTTACAATTTCATCATTCTTCTTCTGCCCCATTTGCTTTTTCGTAAATCAGCGCGTAAAATCGAGTTAACGATACATTAATACAATACGTAGCTACCTGTATATCACACATTAAGGACGAATTACACAATCAAAACCAAAAATATTGTAGGTTCCATTTTAATATTCAATGGGTATGTGTAGGCTACACAGTTAGAAACAGAAGCCTGCTTTCCACAAAGTTGGAACAAAATGGATTTTGCGCTTTCTGGAATGAAGCCCTTGATTAATATGAGTTCCTTCAGTCAGTGCAGCCTGACACAGTCTTAGTGGACAAATCATCGGAACTAATATTCGGTCTAGCCGGGGGGAGGGGGGGGGGGGCAGGGGGGAGGGGGGGGGGGGGGCAGAACCAGCCCCCTGGCTATAGCATGGCCAGAACAACCAGGGCCCCGTTGCAGAAAGAGATACAATCGATTGTAAGTTGCAATTAATCGTAAGTCAGATCACGTGTTCTAGATGCGCAAATCTGATTGGTTGAAAGGCGTAAATTTTCTGACTTACGATCAATCGTAACTTACAATCGATTGTATCTCTTTCTGCAACGGGGCCCTAGACTGATTAGATTAACCCCCGAAAGGCAGACTCACATTTACCAAGTCACGAGATCTTTATGTTTTTAAAAACTACCTCATTTCATGTCCTATTGCAAAATAACATTGAGCATTTGTTTTGTGTAAAACAAGCGTAAAAACGTATACACCACAAAACAATGTTATTTGTGCAAAACATCTTAAAGAGATAGTACAGTTTTGGTCAAACAAATTAAAGTAATAAACATTTGCAAATTATCATTACAAACTAACAGTTTTAGCCCAAAGGATACTTGAATGTTAATAACAACTATAAACGGCAGGTTTATACAAAGTTGCAGGGCTATTTTCATTAAAAAAAGCAGTCGTTAACATATGAGGGCGCTCTCCAGACACCTAAAGTTTAAACCATTTAAACAATTTTAAAAATGTGAACGTGATGTTTGTTTCAAATAACTGTTCAATAGAGAGATCATCAAAACAAATTTTAACCCATTTTGTTAGATTTTCAAAAAATGTGTAGCATTTTAAAAATATAGATTATTTATTAAAACTTAGTCCCCCACATTTTTATTTCAATCTGATATACCAAACCTGAACAATTCCTTTAACATAAATTAATTTTATAAGAGCTAGCATACATGTATAAGACATTTGAAAGTAAAACATATAAAATATATTACATATTATTACACATAAATTATCATGTTTTCCCATCTTAAACATAAAATAATAAAATATTTAAGGTAAAGATACGATTATTCATGTGGAACATCAAGCGGATAGTTGAGTTTTGGTATAGAGGGCGGTAAAAAATTTCTTTTTCGTTGAGATAAAAGGCATACAATTATAATGACAGAATAAACTTTATTTGGTCAAAATCGGTTCAAAAATGGCTGAAAAATCCATAAACATATAACCGTTTGTAATAATTGAGGGCCCCCACAATTATTCGATACTTTAGATTCAGCCGTTACAATATTTTTAAAGGCTTCTTCTGTTCAAACATTTACAAAAGAGGTTTTTAAATAGTTGTTGATTATCTCGCTATCTAATCACTATTTCAACAAAACATCACATGCACAATATTTTATTTTAAATGGTTGAAACCAATGAGTTTTTAGAGAGCGGTCTTTTTAATTTTAACGGCTCTTTTTGAATGATAATAGGCTTTTTACTTAGTCATTTGTAATTTTTCATTCCTTGTGAGGATGGTGGATTTATAACTATTAACTTGTAATGTAATGGTGCAGGTTTCGGTTTCTAAAATTCAGTTTTACCAAAACTGGCATCTCTTTACCAAAACTCAACTATCCCTTTAATTTATAAATAGCTATAATATAATATATACAAATTTTAATGCAATAACTACAAACAGTACTAAAACAGGAACAAAAAACGTCCTATTACACAAAACCAAGACGAGAAGAAACTACGAGAAGAAACATAACAGTTATAAGACTATTTATGAAAGCAATTCGATATCATTTCGTTGGAATGAAGCAGTTAACTTTTTACCAACATACTATAAAAGTGGTCGGTCTAGTTATAAAGATATTGGAGGGGGTGCTCCCTCCAATTTGGACCTTAAAGGGTTCTACTAACTTTGTTAACATGTGCAGAAAGTGATGAATGGTTGATACAATATGTATTTTGGTGATATGATATGTCCACGAGGTAATGCGTGAACATGTCACAATAAATGGATGTTTTATGGCCGAGGAATGAGCGAAAATGCAAAGTGATATTCGTTAAATCAGTGCCCGGACTTTGTACACAATAATAAATTCCCAGTGGATAATTAAACATCCGAACTCTTTAATCGTAAATATACTTTTAACAAAAGGGACATTGAAAGAAACAAAGCACAGTTCCATTGTTATATTGGTATTACAAAATAATACAGGTATGGTTCAAGAGTTCTAAGTAAATTTTGTGGATTAGACAATGTTACTAGTTCCCTCAACGCTTGATTATATATAGGGTTATTTTACATTTTTCCTCTTATGCTGTTCCTTGTGACATTTTTACTCTGGCAGTTTTACCCGACACCAAAAAGACATTATACTATCAATTCTTGACAGTCAATATATAAATATGTATACTGTAAATAATCCTTCATTTTACAGATGATCAATATTTCATGCTATAAAATAGTATTTAACTATTCTTATGATCAAAATTATATACTTGAATAATGATTCTTTTTGAGATATAATTTGCGAGTCCTCGCTTTGTTTTGAATCCACGTAAAACCTCAACGGAATGAACACAGTGTGCCACAGTGCGAACACATTATAAACACTGTGTTTCACAGTATTAAAACACCGTGTTTCACAGTTTGAACCACAATGCTAAATTGGAGCGTTTTCACAATGTGAAAACCAATTCACACTGTCAAGACACTGTGAACACACTGTGAACTGCGTTCACAGTGTGTAAAATAGTGTTGTTACACTGTGTATCTCAGCAACATCACAGTGAGTACATAGTGTGTCTTAGTGTGGTCACAGTGTGAGTTTGTTTTCACAATATGAAAATACCACAATTTAACACTGTGGTCCACACTGTGAAAGACAGTGTGTTCACACTGTGGCACACTGTGTACATTCCGGTAGGGAAATACACTAATTAAGGATGTCTGAATGAGTATGACTCCCCTCCAAATGCTCCCTACAAAGACAATTTTGATTTCACGAATTCTCGAAGGGCACTCTATTGAGAATCCTTCTCCGGGCCGCGATATTTGTTTTGGGTCAGTTCTTGTGCCATCGACGAGAGATGGCGCTAGACAAACATGAACAGAGCACGTTGATCAACACGCTCTAAGCATTGTAGCGTACATACATGAAACCCGTGGCCTTCTATACGGCCTACATCACTGCGTATGAATTATTCATGTTTGTCTAGCGCCATCTTTCTTATTTTTTTATGGCAAAGGAAAAAAATCAGTCATAAGAGAAGATTCCAACCCATGATAACGATTGCTGAAGTCCAAAGCGTGACCTATAGGCCACGTGAACCGCTGAAGGTCAGTGTGGTCTCATTGGCCCGAATTCTCATCCGTGGCGTAACTTGAGCCCGGCCTAAAAATACGAAGACTACCTGTTACCATTTTGCACCTGGAGACCTATTGTAGTGTCACTATTAGTCCCCGGAGATATTCTAATTGTTTCCTTTCATGTATCTAGTCAATCCCTCGAGTTATGCTTTTAGGCATCAGGAAATAGGCCCTTTGAAATTCAGTCATAGTATAACTGGTCACCAGGAATACAATGGCCATGATGATCCAGGACGCAAAATTATCAGAAAACTACAGGGCACGAAAGTAGCCCGGAGCCACTAAAATTACAGAAACACCTCAAATGTTTATTTTCCTGCCTGGTTTTTGCTTGTCGGCGGAAAAAGAGGAAGGGCAATATTAGTCAGGTCATTCCTCTGTGATACTCTTAGGAAGTCAACCAAAATAAGAACTATTGTATGCATTGGCGTAGCTACTGGCGGGGGAGCACGTGCACTTCAATAAAGTGAAGACACAAATAAACTACAATTTGAAGAAACAAATCATAAATACAAAGAGAGTGCCCCTATAAGCAGACGGATCAAGCTACGTCCATTTCATGCTTTACAAAATAATGGGCTGCATAGAAAAATCAACTATTCATCAACACATTAAATAAGGTACTGAGCGTACCCAGCGCCTAATCTCGTCTTTTACATCAATGGGAGTATCGATGAATCGCCTTCACTGTGTTGTTAATTAATGTTATTGTTTTGAATTACACAACTCTTTGCAAAGTGCATGTTGTGTACATCATTCTATTCAATAATTATACGGTGCCAAAACGTATAATTATGTGTTGTTCTTCGCCTAGATGTAGTACACTTTGATTCAGTCCACTGTGATTCGGCACACAGCATGCATAGAATTGGTCTCCGTGCATCGATAATTAGCCCATTCTCCCGGGGGTGTTCCTCCAAGCGAACCGTGCGCGCAATCATAATTCGATCCACTGTTTGGCTCACCATTGCCCCAGTCTGAAATACATAAGTACAAAACAAATAGGGAATCGATAAATGGTAATGAATAACAAATCAAAACAAAGTACCCACATTATGTTTCATGGACATATTTTTTTTTAATTCGTCAGCTTCTCTGTTTTATCTCCCCTTTTCCAGAGTTAGCAGTCTCAGATTCATATTCTAAGGATTTGGCGTGAACTTTCAAACCCGCTTTATTGAACTTTCTTGCGAAAGAGAAATTCGCAAAACCCAAACCAGTTCTATGCTTGTATTGGTAATACGAATAAAACAAGGCATAAGCGAACAATTGGAGTTCTTAAGCTTTGTGGATTTGGACAATGTTACTAGATACATTTAATGATCAACACGTTTATGTGCTGCCAATAGTATTATGTATATGACCGGTATTGAAACGCTTCATGATCTCATCTGATCGACGCTGTGACATAATATAGTGAATGAATAGTTACTTCGATAAAAACCGGGGGTGCCGTTTCTATCCCTTTCACATGTCCACACTCCTTCCTGCGTGATGTCGTTGCAATTCAACCACCAGTAAATGATGCCTCCGGGCACGATCGCATTAAAGGCTTGATGTTCAGCAGCATCATCAATGTACAGGAGAGATGGATATCTCAACGCGCTCCCGTACATAACCTTATTATATAAAAACAACATAATGAGACATTGTTATAGGAGATAAAAGAATAGATTAATTGTAATGCATTTTATATTCTGCCGAAAATCAAATAATTTAAAGATTCAATTGCATTAATAGCGCATTATCGTTGATCGCCCCTGTTTCTCCTCCCTATCCTCCTCCACATAATAACCACCCTTTTCCATATCACCCCCCCATGCTCCTCCTTCTTATCATCATCTTCTTTGTCCTATTCATAATCTTCATCATATACTCATAACGAACTCATTATCGCATTTTTTCTGAAAGGGACGCTTATGGCCTGGTCACATATAGCCGACGCACGGCCAACGCATGGCCAACGCACTGAAAATTCGGGGAAAATGGGAGTGCGTCGTTGTACGCCCAACTCCTGTCAGGATTTAGCGGGGAGGCTAGCGAACTGACAGCGAATGCATAACGTGTTGCTAACGCGCTGTGCGTATACAGGCCGCATACATAGCGCATACAGAGCGTATACATTAAAAAATCACGTGCTGCTAGCGTGTTGGACGAATGGCCAGCGCCCGGCCAGCGCATGCAGAGCGCATGCACCGCGCGCTCAACGCACAGCCCGCGAAAGACAGCGTCCAGTGTGTTGTCATATTAAAGTTAGTGCAGTGCCAAGTGTACAACCTGTTCAAGATGCCACCCAAGAGAATGAACCCACTGTCCATGAAGCCCACGAAGAAGACACCATCTGCTCCTGTTATTGGTGGCCGCGGTCGTAGAGGCAAGGGCAGAGGCAAAGAGCTTCCCAGCCTGGACCCTGAGCTGAGCAGCCCAGCCTGAACCCTGAGGTGCACAGCCTAGACTCTGACTCTGAGCAGCCCAGCCTGAACCCTGAGCCGCCTAGCCTGGACCCTGAGCTGCATAGCTTGGACTCTGCTTTTGCCGTTGAGGATGCTGTCGAGGATGCTACATCCTTTCCATCATCATCCCGTCAGTGCTCCCCTACTCACTCACATGCTGGGTCAGTGGACAGCCATGTATCGCTGGCTTCGCAGGCATCGTCTGTCGTCAAGATCAAGAAGGGTACAAAGAAGGACAAAAGGGCCAACAAGCTGTCCGATGACGAGGAGGAATTGATGGTCGCCTTCTTGGAGGAAAATGAAATGATTTGGAACAAAAAGGTCACCCATTACAGGAGGCCAGACATGAAAAATGCTGCATGGCAGAAACAGGCGGACATCATGTCCAAAGAAGTATCCCATCTGCAAGGGTCGTTCAAGGGAATGAGGGACAACTTCGCGCGCCTGGAAAACCTGCCCAAGTCCGGATCCGGGCAACGAGAATTTACAGAATATAATTTTAGCCAAATTCGTACTTTTAGCTAAATTTTCGCAAAAGTTTCACCAAATTTTGTGCAAAAGGTCCCCATAATGCTACCATACATGCCATAAGAATGTTTTATTATGACAAATTTGTCATGATAACAAAATATTGCTTTGTGAAACACCCTCGGGAATCAACAAGCATTCAATGATACCATATTTGTGAAGGGTAATACGTATCCATGGATATGAGAGCTCAAACTTGAATTGCCGAACTTGTATTATTAGCGTGTTTATCTATAAAAAGGCCTTGCAAGATTAAACAAATTCAAACATCCATAACATAATTGGAAGTAGGTGGATGGGTCAAGGGGCATTTTGGATACAAAATAGATACAACAAATAATGGGGGAAATCACCAAAATAAAGGGTAAGTGTGAAAAACTGCACCGTACTCGTCTCAAATCATTTCAAGATTTTGAAAAAGTCCTAATATGATTTGAGTTTTCTTTCCATGTCCATTTTGGAGAAAGGGGGTGGGTGGGTTTTAGCATTTGTTTAACTTTGCAGGGCCCTGAAATGAATGCAATTAATGCAATGAATAAATTTAACACAATACTGGTAGTTCATGTCAAATAACATTAAAATCCATCCATCTTCCGAGGTGGTTCTTCTAGAAGTGATCAGTAGGAACCTCTATCATTACCCATGAGGGTCGGATGAGAAGTGATGGGGAGATGGTGTGCAGGGACGCGTTGACTACACGCTATGTACACGCTGCGTACACGCTAGCTATACGCTAGGAACACGCTAGAAGAACGTCGGGTGCGTTAGAGACCCGTTCTGCACTCGTTCAGCTCGCCCTTATTCGCTGCACGTTCGCTGGGCATGCGTTTGAAGCACGCTAGGTGTGCGCTAGGTGTGCGCTAGGCGTTCGCTAGACCTCAGCCGACGAACTCACAACGAGTACACAGCGTGTGCTCCGCGCGTGTCTGGCGTTGGTCTAGCGTGCTCTGCGCGTGACTGGCGTCCTTCTGGCGTGTACATCCATGCGTCGAGCTCTGCGCACAGTTTTGAGCATGCACAAAAAATCTCGACGCACAGAGCGAATGACGACGAATGCAAAACGTTGGTCCAGCGCGCTCGACGCATGAGTAACGCATGATGACGCACACCTAGCGCACGACGACGCACTGGCTAAAATGGCAAATTTTCAATGCGCTGGCCGTGCGTTGGCCGTGCGTCGGCTATATGTGACCAGGCCATTAAAGGGGTAGTACAGTTTTGGTAAGGCTGAACTTTAGTAACCAAGACCTGCACAGTAACATTACAAACTAATTGTTATAACTCCACCATGCTCGAAAGGTATACAAAATTACAAACGACTAAGTAAAAAGCATGTTATCATTCAAAATGAGCCATTCAAACACAAGAGGGCGCTCTATAAGAAGGCACTGGTTTCAACCATTTTTCTTACAAAAGTATATTTTTGCTGAAATAATGATTAATAATCAACAACTATTTAAAAACCTCTTTTGACAATTTTTGAAAAGGTGTAAGCATTTTTTGAATCACCTAATAAATTTGGGGCCCAAATTTATTCCGACAGGATATATTCATTGATATTACAGCCGTTTCTAAACCGTTTTTGAACAAATAATAGTTTTTTTTCTGCTATACAAATTCTATGCTCTTTCAAATTTTATACTCAGATTTTCATTTTTTCATTTTTTCATTATCTCACAAAAATAAATTATTTACTAAAACTGAACTACCATTTTAAAGGGGTAGTTTTGTTTTGGTAGAGAGGGCGCTGCACATCACAATTTTGTGTGAGGTAATGAAAAACTGAGTGTCGAATTTGAGAGAACATGCAATTTTAATGGCAGAATAAACTTTTAAAAAATGCTTGCACTTTTTCAAAAAATTTCAAAAGGGTTTTTAAATAGTTGTTGATGATCTCTCTATTTAATCATTATTTCAATAAAACACATCACATGCATACTTTTGTATGAAAAATGGTTGAAACCAATGCCTTTTAAAAAAGCGCCCTCTTGTATTTTAATGGCTCTTTTTGAATGATAACAGGCATTATACTTAGTCGTTGGTAATTTTGTATATCTTTCGAGCATGGTAGAGTTATAACTATTAGTTTATAATAATTACTGTCCAGGTTAGGTTGCTAAAGTTCAGCCTTACCAAAACTGTACTACCCCTTTAAGCTAAGGTGAAATTATTGATTTGTGAATGAAACAATCTTTAGTTCATTTGAAATTATGAAAATGACCGTGTTTTGTTGGACTTCCAAAATTAATTTTTTAAGGGATCTAGTAACTTTGTTGACATGTGCAAAAAGCGATGAGTGGTTTATCCTTTGGATAATTTGACATCTGAACACTTCAATCGTAAATATCTTTTTAACGAAAGGGAAATTTGAAAAACCGAAACATGTCCCATGCTTTTTTTCTTAATACGAATACAACAAGGTATGAGGGAACCACTAGAATTTGAATTGAATTTTGAGGATTTGGACAATGTTACTAAGTCCCTTTAAAGTGAATATCAATAGGCCTTTGTGGATACAACTTAACATTTTGTGAATGCATGTATTTCAATCGAATGTCTTTTAAAGGGTTGAATGAATGAATAATAGAAGCTTAATTTTCATTTTCTCCAATCAGGGTTTCAAGCGTCCATATATTTTTGAGTTCCTTGATATTTCTGGTAAAGTTTTTAAAAATCCATATAATTGTTACATGTTTTTGAAATCTTTGTGCTGCAGTTCCAGGCCAGATCTTGACATGATAACTCACAGAGCCTGTAAATGCAGGATTCTGCCCTAGAGGTCCCCCCCGTTTTTTGTTAAGGAGCCGGACACTTGATACCTTTTTTCACATCAACAAGTACTTTTTGCAGTTTAATAACAAATTAAAGGATGCATTTGGCCACCCTGTATGTGAATGAAACAACCTTTAGTTCATTCGAAATTATGAAAATGACTGTGTGTTGTTGGAATTCCAAAATTAATTATTAAAGTTAATATATATCAATGGCCCTTTGTGGATACAACTAAACATTTTCTGAATGCATGTATTTCAATTGAATTCTGAATTGAATTCTGAAATTAAAATAACTGTATTTTGTTCCAAACTGAATTCTCAAATTGATTATCCATAGGCCGATGGATACGACTTTAACATTAACATTTTTGTGTATGTTTTTCTAATTGAATTCTGTATTTCTGAATTGCGAAAATAGAATTGAATTGAAATTGAAAAATACACAAACTTTTTACTGCGTTGTTGTTTTAAAACGTTGTGTACTTATTTTAATACTATTGTGCAGAATAATACGTTTTAGTGTTAAATAAGTGTTATCCGCCTGTTACCGTGTATATGTGTTAAAAGTTTTAAACACCAAAACATGTTAATTTTCTTTCAGATTAACACTAAAACATGTTAATTAAGTGTTATCCGTAAGTGTTAAAATTGGTGTTAACAATTTAATACAGGCGGCTTGCATTGTTTGTAACTCCCTCCCCATTAATCAATTGAGTACAAAGGGCCGAGAGATTGGCTCGCCAATGACCTGAATTCGGATCTGTCTTCATTCACACGGTCTCCGTGGCGTAGTGGGGAAGGCGTCGGCGTTCGAGTCCTGGCGGAGACAATTTTTTCGACTCGTGCCTTTTTTCATTTGGAGGATTTAAGGGAGGAACAATGCTTATTAAGCTACGCCTACTATTCTTCCTTTTCAATCATTTATGATTATTCTTTGCAATTATATAAATATAGGAAGAAACCAAAGCTGTGTGTATTAGTTCTCTTTTCGCTTGTATATGCTAAGTATATTTTAGATGATGCGGCTATGCATTTAACACACAATCTTTTAGTTGCTAACTAGGGTTAACTTAGTAGGTACCTAAGGATTAACCAGCTTACCCTAATTGAGGACTATGTAAACTGTTTTGAGCACACTAAACTGTACCATTTGTAATGCACTTAGCATGGAACTAAACTAGCTGGTCTTGAAGAATATGGGCCCAGGTCGGCGACTTAAGAAGCCAATTAAAGAATGTACATACCCCGTTCAAGTTGGCGCAGTAGTCCTTGGCAGGCTGCCAGTTCATACTCTGACCAGTGAAGAGGTAGCACTTCCCGTCGCCCAGGGTCCAGTTCGGGGGACAGTCATCTGTGTATACATATTGGACTTATAATTACTATTTGGTGGCTATTTGGATAATCCCAATGTTCATAATAATCACCTTTATTTAAAATTAGCTGATGGGTATTTGGGTTTGATGAGGAAAATATATCCATAATATCATGCAATTGTTTTATCGTTAAACATATCTTTTCTGGGTGGTTAATTGCGTAGTTGAGACCATGCTGTAGTTTAAACAATTTAATAGACCATGTGGAGTAAATAGGACCGACATTGTAAATTTGAAAATCTGAGATGCTAAGCATTTTTTGTAGGAATGCATGTTATGTTTGCTTCTGAAGTTTTATTTACGAATATTATTTGGATCTGATTTTGAATAATTTATGTTCATGTGCATATATTTGACATAATCTGACAAGCTTTCTTCCGGTTTTCAATCAAAGTTTTAAGAAATGTTTGATATAGTTGAAACAAATATCTAAAAGACATGGGAAGCAAAGTTAGGCCTTTGTTTGTCCTGTATGTAATCAATAATATCTCGTCAAATTTCACTGTGATATGGATAAGTGTCAATATCATATCAATACATACCCGTTTCACAGTGTCTTCCTGTATAATACGGTGCACAGGTACACGCATAGCCTGGGAGTGTTTCCACACACGTAGCGGAGTTCATGCAGGGGTTACTCAAACAGGCTGCGTTTGTAAAGACAATAAGACACGGAGGAAAATGAGCTGTCATTAATAAAGGCCCACGTCATGGAAAATGAAATGACGGCCAATTGGGATGCCGTGGGGCTATAGCTGCTACCAGCTCGTCAAACAATTTCAGAACGTTTGCATAATTAATATGTGTTTTATATTAATTTATATTCGATTTATATTCGATTTGCTTCTGATAGATTTTCACTAAGCGACATTAATATTTTTGCTTAAAATCATGTGCATTTTGAAAATATAACAGTTGATTTTCACTACCATATAAAAAGCTCAATTGTCTTAAAGTGCCCTAATGTATCAATATTGTTGAAATAGTATAAACAAAAGTATTGTGTGGTAAAATCTGTATAAATAGAGAAACACCAGTTGATTCACCGCCCGTTCTCCCTTCTCCGCCAGGCTGGGTATTTAGGTTTGATGAAAAACTTACCCGTTACCGTTTCACAATGAGTTCCTGAAAAGTACGGTGCACAGGTACACGTGTAGCCAGGGAGTGTTTCCACACACGTAGCGTTGTTCGTGCAGGGATTACTCAAACAGGCTGTGTTTAAAAAATTGTAAAATAATGGAAAAGAAACTGGTAACTTAAACAGTCCTGGCAGGGATTGTGACGCTAAAAATCTTCAAAACAATAGTATGGAAGAAAACGTATAGTTCATCTGTAATTAACTTTCGGGTCGACAAACCCGAAATGTCGTGAAATCCCGTGAAATGTCGCTCGCAGACTTTCGTACGCAGCGCATGCGGGTTAATTTTGATCTGTGCACATATATCTGTATTATAGTCTAAACCTTTTGATGCTCAAAATAGTCAATTTCAAAGTATTTGTTTTCGTCGAAATCTTTACATTAACAGGAAAGTTATCATATATACTTTCACATGGTAGGTGATTAAAGCATATATGTTTTTCATTTTGTTCTATGTGAGGCGTTTCCCAATACTGTAATTTGGCTTTAAGCGTTTGCTTAAATCTAACCAAAAAATTTAGTAAAAATCCTTTTAACTCTCACTGGATGAGTTTACATTCCTGCATGATTGGCTGGTTTTGGGGTCTCTCCGGGTACTTGAATATAGTGCTTATGTGTATTTGCATATTTTATTTGATTGTTATGACATATTTTCCGCAACATTTTCACCAGGTTTGATGTAAAAACTTACCCGTTCCCGTTTCACAATGAGTTCCTGAAAAGTACGGTGCACAGGTACACGTGTAGCCAGGGAGTGTTTCCACACACGTAGCGTTGTTCGTGCAGGGATTACTCAAACAGGCTGTGTTAAAAAATTGTAAAAAAAGGAAAAGAAACTGGTAACTTAAACAGTCCTGGCAGGGATTGTGACGCTAAAAATCTTCAAAACATTGATAAGGAAAGAAAACTTATAGCTCATCTGTAATTAACTTTCGGGTCGACAAACCCGAAATGTCGTGAAATCCCGTGAAATGTCGCTCGCATAGCTTTCGTACGCAGCGCATGCGGGTTAATTTTGATCTGTGCACATATCGCTGTATTAAGTCTAAACCTTTTGATGCTCAAATAGTCAGTTTAAAAGTTGTTTTTTTCGTCGAAATTTTTACATTTACAGGAAAGTTATCATATATTCTTTCACATGGTAGGTGATTATGGTAAGTAGCCTATATTTTTTCATTTTGTTGTGTGTGAGGCGTTTCCCAATACTGTAATTTGGCTTTAAGCGTTTGCTTAAATCTAACCAAAAAAAATTAGTAAAAATCTTTCTAACTCTCACTGGATGAGTTTACATTCCTGCATGATTGGCTGGTTTTGGGGTACTTGAATATACTACTTATGTGTATTCGCATATTTTATTTGATTGTTATGACATATTTTCCGCAACATTTTCACCAGGTTTGATGAAAAACTTACCCGTTCCTGTTTCACAATGAGTTCCTGAAAAGTACGGTGCACAAGTACACGTGTAGCCGGGGAGTGTTTCCACACACGTAGCGTTGTTCGTGCAGGGATTACTCATACAGGCTGCGTTTAGAAAATTGTAAACGAAAGAAAAAGAAACTAGTAACTTAAATAGAGATTTGGACGCTAATACATCTTCAAAGCAATGGTACTTATAGCTTATCTGTAATTTACTTTCACAACTAAAAATAGAAATTTCTTTAAAAAGACGGCAGTGCGTCCATGTTGTTTATGATTAAGCTGCTAGCTGCAAGCCCATAATGCCAATTCACAAACATTTGCTTGCATATACGTGTTAATGTAAGAAATATGAAGCTTTTTCATTACAAAGAGAAGGCTCCGGCCTACGAGGTGGTATGCAAAACTAAATCTAACTAAAAATGGAGTAAGAGCCTTTCCAACGTTTTCCCGAGAATCTTAAATTCCTCCATGAATGGCTAGTTTAGGTGGTCTATCTGGGTTCTTGCCTACTCATATGTATTCGCATACGTTTTATTTGATTTTTTGAAATAAATATTTTGCAACATTTTCGTCAAATTATTGAGCAAACGATTAACAATAATCGTGCAAATAGTTTGTATACAACATATTCATATTGCAATCAGCCTATACGGCCTTGATGCAATATAAATGCAATCTAGTAAAATGGTTTTGTGTATTGTCGCCATACCGTGCACTATTTGTAAAATAATTAAAGGAACTACAGCGTCTAGATGGCCTAATTTTCACAATTCGGCTCTCTATAAGTAATTTTTCCCGAGGAAAACGAATTTAGCAGTCATTTCTCATGAAATCAATCAATTTTGGGGTAATTAGTAAATATCTTATTGTCCTGGGAACGCCCCTTTTAAATCGCCAAAATGTGACGTCATCTGAAGACCGGACTAATGAACTAAATTCTGTAGATGACGCGTCATGACGTAAGCAAATGAATTGTCAATCACACGTCGATCACGCTGCCCATTCCGGACGCTAAATGTGGGTGGGGCGTAAACTGGCTGCTAAGTGAGATTTTGCATCAGAAAACTAGTCTTAAATCACTACTGTGTTTATTTTCATGGATTTTTCTTCGGCATACCTATGTTTCAAGTCATCAACTATGGAATAAGTGTCAAAGTACGTTGTATTCTGTAGGTCCTTTAATGGTGCGGGATTACAAAGGGGGACGTGCCCGTTGGATAATCTGAATGTCATTCTAAGCATGAAGCTGGTAACACTATAGAAGCACGTAGAGTCGAAGAGTAAAGGACCGAAGTACAGTGTACCTTCGATATTAAAGGTTTCTAGTAAATGTGTGTACATTCTGAGCAAAAGTTAAGTGCGAAGTGATAATCGCTAACGCATTGCACTGAATCTGAGCACTTCAATCGTTACTCTTTCAAGACTAAGGGAAATTCGAAAAAACGAAACCTGTTCCGTGCATCTATTGGTAATACAAGTGAAACCAGGTATGAGAGAACCGTTATAGTTCTAAGTAAGTTTTGTTTAGATGTCATCAATGTAACTACCCTGATAGCAGACTGACGTCTTTAAGGCGGCAGCAATTGGTCGTAAACTGGTAACACGTCATACATCGTATGGACGACATTATTACGATGTCTTTATGATGTCTTTCAAAGACTATTTTTACCATTACAATTTGTGTCGTTTGAACGACCTTATTGTAATGTCATTGCGACGACTTACTATGACGTCCTAACGACGACGTACGCGGGTGCAAGTTTACATCTCATTGACGCTTTATGACGAAGTTATGTCGTCTTAAAAACGTAAATAAGGCGTCATTTTTACCAGTTTCTGCTATCAGGGTAGATCCCTTCATTACGTACCTGTTCCCGTTTCACAATTTGTTCCCGATGTGTACGGCGCACAGGTACACGTGTATCCAGAGAGCGTTTCCACACACGTAGCGTTGTTCTTGCAAGGATTTCTCAAACAATCTGCATTCGTTTAAAAATGACGAGAACACACAAGACTTTTAATGCAAACTATACAATTTGTTCACGAATTTAAAACAATTTGTGCTCTACCATGCATTCATTCGCCTTTCTATCGGAAAGTACACATGCAGTGTGCGGCCACCATGTGAACACATTGTGTTACTTATGTGTGAACCACATTGTCAAATTGAAGCGTTTTAACAGTGTGAGAACCAACTCACACGACTGTTAAAGAGTCTGTTCATTGATTATAAATTGAGTCGAATTTGGTATGATTGTGAAGGTAATCTTGTACTTTACAAGCTTCGAGAAATTCAGATTTTTTGAAATTTTAAAAATATTTTTAAATCGAAATTGAAAATGAGAAAAAATCACCCTCCAAACCAGGCCCAAATTCACTCCGATCTCGCCGCTTAGATCGATGACGTGTGGCAAGGGGCGCATGCGCAATCGCCGCGGTATGATAGATCAGTTTGCGTGCAGTATTCGTTACAACAACCACCGCTTGCTCGTTTTGCAACATCGGAAATGAAGAAACAAAAATCTAGAAAATTGCCCAATGTTAGTGTAAAAGTACATATTTTACCGTATGAGTGGTTATTTTCCCAAACTTAGAGATTTGTTTGACAAATTGAGAGACGCAAATTGAACGTGCCTCGAAAAAAAAAAATGCCCGTCAGTTGAATGATACGGACACGCACTAGAGTTTCAGCGGCCCAGCCCCGCGAGACAGGCTGTGCTCTAGCTACCTAGCTGAGCTGCTGCGCCAACTGCCATGACTGCCTTGTAAGTAATTGCACTTTTAAAAAGCTCCGAAAAGGAACGAAAATGCAAGATTATTACGATCACACCTATTCTAGACTATCTCTTATTTTACTTACATGTTTGCAGGGCTTTTAAAACAAATACGAGAACAATTACCTGCAAAAACAGCAAAAAAAATGCGCTGATAATATTGCACCGTTACTCACTAACGCGAGCTGAATTGAAGCGAGCTACATACACTGCACTAGCCGCTATATATTGCATGCATATTTTCCACCGTATCGCGCACGGTCGAGGCTCTGCACGTATTATGCATGCCGCCAGCGAGTATGATTCAACTCGCAGACTAGGTGATTCATTTACCTATTTTTACTTTATCAGACACATTAATGAATAAAAGAATAACTTTACAACGAATATAAATTGTTATTTTATTAGTTCAAAAAGTTTAAACCACCATAATTGTATAGAAAATAGTTTAAACAACCACGGAAACCTCGGTATAAAGGGGTATAATTCCCGTATATTACGTGGTAGATACCGAAGCTTCCTATTGGATAACCCCTATGGTGACGTCACTACAACACACACAGCTACTGACTCCGCTCGTCGCTGGATTGGGGGTTTTGAGGCAGTGTTTAATATGATCATTTTTTTCAATTTTTGGATGTGCTAGTAGTTGGAAAGTAATATTTTCATATTCTGTATGATTTCAACTTTCTGTAAAGATATAATTTGGCTAATATTGGTTTTTCTTTGAATAAAATCTTTAACACACTGTCTACACACTGTGATCACACTGCGAAGACACTGCGAGCGCTCACACTGTGTATCCCAGCGATTTCGCAGTGTATTTACAAAGAGTGTGAGTTATTTTCACAGTTAAAACGTTCCAATTACTGTGTACCACACTAGCAAACACGGTGTTGTCGCACTGTGCACAAAGTTTTCTTTCCAGTAGGGTATTTAATGATAGTACATGATCAAACAATTGCGATTTGTTAAATTTCTTTTCAATCAAATTCATTAAGGGTCATTCAAATTCACACATTGCTGCATACATTTTAGGATTTTATTTTTACTTTTCAAGGTATGTGAATATATAGTTTGAAACGCAGTTTGCATAATAAAACCATGCATGTAAATATATTAAAAGCATACAGTATTACACATGGTTGGTGAATGTCGAGTGATTGTCATTGTTTTGTCGTCTTTTCCCCTTAAAGGGATAGTTGAGTTTTGGTAGAGAGGGCGCTAGACTATTTATTTTTTTGTGAGGTAATGAAAAACTGAGTGTCAAATTTGAAAGAGCATAATATTTAAATAATACAATCATCTTTGTTTGATCAAGATCGGTTCAGAGACGGCTGAAATATCCATAAATATAACAATTTGTAATAAACCTGGGGCCCCAGGTTTATTAGAGAATTTAGAACCAGCCATTACATTTTTTTTTAAATGCTTCCTCTTTTCAAAGTTACAAAATAGGTATTTAAATAGTTGTTGGTTATTTCTCTATCTAATCACTATTTCAACAAAGCATCACATGCACAATATCTTATTCAAAATGATTGAAACCGATGAGTGTTTAGAGAGCGCCCTCATACGTTCTAACGGCTCTTTTTGAATGATAACATGATCTTTACTACGTCATTTGTAATTTTGTGTTCCTTTCTAGTTATAACTATAAGTTTGTAATGGAATGATGCAGGTTTTGGTTACTAAAATTCAGTTTCACCAAAACTGTACTCTCCTATTACCAGAACTCAACTATCCCTTTAATAACGAAACAATAAGTAATGACAAATTATGATATCTTATTGATGATAGTGTTCATGAACTTGTACAACCAACATGCAACTTTAACAACCCCCCCCCCCCCCCCCCCAAAAAAAAAAAAAATTTAATAGAAAAGGCGAAACAATAATACTTAAATATAAACATGAGTACGTGACTAATTGCATGGATTGAAGAATGACTGGCAATGAACTTATCCTCGCAGCATTATTCCCTTACCCGGTAGAGAGCAGACCATCGGAGTAAGAGTGGCCGATATCCTCCTAGTGGCCTCGACGAGTGCTTTCGGATCCTTGGTTTTAGGAACCAGTTGAACACGTTCTCCATTCCGCATAGTCAGGCTCGAACAATATGATTCTATTTTACGTTGACAACTGTCTTGATCTCCTTTAACTACCAGCCCTGAAACACGGAGTGATAACAAACAAGAAAGTGATATTATGACAGCCATTCAACATTGAATTTTCACACATTACTCAGTGCACATAGTTATTGCATCACATAAATAAGTGGTGTACATTTATAAACCCTTTGTTAGCTTTTCATAATATGGAGAGCATAGATCCAAAAGGCACTAAATCCACTTTCCATAAACAAAATTAGTTTACGATTTCGGTACATTAAAGTGATCCGTGTAAAGTGTCAGATATTGCACAAAATGACATTTGAGACTTCAATCCTATATCAATATCATTGTAAAATACAATTAGAAAATTTGTGAAAGTTTGAAAGAAAACGTCCACTTTTTACCTAGTGAAAATATTGAGAATATTGAGTTCATATTTTATCACCGAATACTGATGGCCTGCCGTAGATTTGTTGCAGTAATAATCGTCCGTTTGACGAATTCCGCACACGTGTATACAGACGGTACAGAATTTGCGCGCGCTCAGCCCAACGACCCGTCGTGCTCGATGGCCGTGCTGCCGAAGGTTTCGACTACTCCGCAGGCCAAAGTTCGTTATCGCGTGGCGCGCTGCCGGCCGCGGCCGGGCGTGTTCAACTGCGACAATTGTACGTTTCTCCAAAGGCGTTGGCTAACGCTTTTGAAATAATGATTTTCAATGATAATTATCTTCATACTGAAGGGACATTTGAAAAAATCTAACCCTATTTTATTATTCTCTTACCATAAGCTAAGCAACACCGCAAAAGAGAACTGAGGAAGCTCCAAGTAATTTTCGTGGAGTTAGACACTTTACATGGATGTCTTTAAACGGATAGTTCAGTTTGGTAAAGAGGTAACTCAAGTGAACGCTACCGCGGAGCGGTAGCGTTCAAGGTCGGGCTCATAGTGCCCCCGAATTTATGCGCTAATGTGCACAATAAGTGTGCTTAAAATTATAGATATGATACGGTACTTACCACCGTGTAGATGATACATATGTTATGCAACTATGGGGTGGATCAGAATGATGATTTTTCGCTCCATTCCGCATCAAAATGAGTGATTTATGCACCTCCTCGACTTCTATCTGTGTTGTATCGCGACTTCTGAACGATCGATTACCGTACGACCACTAAACGCGCGAGTCAGATCTGCCGTCTATTCGGCGGGCGCGGTACTTGAATGGAGACCGTTCGCGCGATCATCGATCGTTCAGAAGTCGCGATACAACACAGATAGAAGTCGAGGAGGTGCATAAATCACTCATTTTGATGCGGAATGGAGCGAAAAATCATCATTCTGATCCACCCCATAGTTGCATAACATATGTATAATCTACACGGTGGTAAGTACCGTATCATATCTATAATTTTAAGCACATAAGTTTATTGTGCACATTAGCGCATAAATTCGGGGGCACTATGAGCCCGACCTTGAACGCTACCGGGAGCGGTAGCGTTCACTTGAGTTAGTAAAGAGGGTGCTTCAATATTTTTTTTGGTGAGACGATGAAAAACTGAGTGTACAATTTTAAAAAAACACAATTTTAATGACAGAATCAAATTTATTTGATCAAAATCGGTTCAGAAAGAGCTGAAATATAAGTATATTCGATTGGAAAAAATGTGGGTCCAACATGAATATTTACCAAAAAGGTTTTTAAAGGAGTAGTACAGTTTTGGTTGAGCTTTTATATCCCAAACCTGCACAATAACATTACAAACTAATAGTTATAACTCCACCATGCTCGAAAATTACAAACGGCTAAGTAAAAAGCCTGTTGTCATTAAAAAAAAGAGCCATTGAAACATACGAGGGCGCTCTCTAAAAAGCATTCGGTTCATCCATGTCTTTTGTTAAAATAATAATTAAATATATTAAATAATTTACCTTATCCCAACATAAATAAACACCGAATGTTCAGTGCGTGTTTGAGCCGCTGTGAAAAAATATCACAGGCGGACTCGGGTAGGAATCGAACCCACAACCTCCTGATTGCTAGACAGGCGTCATACCACTAGACCACCAAGATTGCCCCGATGACTATACGGCTGGTTCGATTCACATAATAGCAGTAGGTACTGCGTTAATAATTAAATAGATTAAACTATTTTAACACCCCACCTCTTTTGATGTTTTTTTTTTTTTAAGTGTAGGCATTTTTTCAATTCTTAAGAAATCATCGAATAATTCTTGGGCCCCAGATTTATTAAGATCAGATATATTTATTGATATTTAAGCTGTTCCTGAACCGATTTTTATCAAATAAAGTTTATTCTGCCATTAAAAGTGTGTGCTCTTTCGAACTGTACACTCAGTTTTTCATTATCTCACAAACAAATATTTTGTGCAGCGACCTCTATACCAAAACTGTACTACCCCTTAAAGGGGTAGTACAGTTTTGATAAGACTGAACTTTAGTAACCAAAACCTGCACAGTAACATTACAAACTAATAGTTAACTCCACCATGCTCGAAAGGTATACAAAATTCCAAACGACTAAGTAAAAAGCCTGTTATCATTTAAAAAGAGCTATTAAAGAACAGGCATTGGTTTCAACCATTTTTTATACAAATATATGCATGTGATGTTTTGCTGAAATAATGATTAAATAGAGAGATCATCAACAACTATTTAAAAACCGCTTTTAAACATTTTTGAAAAAATGTAAGCAATTTTAAAACTTTTCTTTTAAAGGAGAAAATCAAAGAAAATCCCTACATATGACGATTATATTCATATCTACAGCAAGCATATAAGCCATAGAATGAGCTTGAATGACATTCAAACAATATAACGCTTCCGTAAAAGCGAAATTAGGGTGAAAACATCACCCTATTCCCGGGGACAAATTCGCTCAATCGCTACACGAAGCGGCCTTTAGCTGCCGGCGGCTGCCGCGGTTGTAGGTAGATAAGCATGTATATATTACCAGGCTGGAAAGACAAGCTTCAACTTATGTGCTATTTTTCCCTTACCAAGAATAAATTATAATACTACATTGTTTGTAATTATTTGCTTCTCATTTATATTTTCATCATGATATTCCAACAAATGTATTGTTTGTGACAAAAAAAGTTGAAAAAAGGTGAAAAAAGAAGGGGAAACTATACGACTGTGTCGTGCAGTAGGCCTGCACAGATTTGGGAGCATGCGATTTTTTACCAACATGTAGTTTCACTTTGACATATCAGACGGAGAATTTACCACTTCCATTATGGATACAAACAGTTAATAATCATTATGAATCAAATGAAATAAAAAAAAAAAACGAAGAATAGTTATTACTTTAGTCGATCTATCTTGGCTAGTTTCATGGTTTAGCTTGAAAAGTCGAGTGAATTGGATTCGCGATCTCCTGTGTTGTTACGATTCATCCGCGATTTCTCTGAACATTGGCAGCCGCATTGCCTATACAGCTTATAGCGCTGGCGGATTTACATTTCCTGCGCGCGCATCAAAACAAACGTAACTCCAGTGCACGTGCTAGCTAGCTTGCTCCGATCGGTCCTGCGTGCATGATACGAACTGCAATACTATATGATATTTATATATATTATATATGAAATTCTACATCCATGTTGAACTGTCAGATGTAATTCTAGAGCGAGATCGTGATCGTGTGGAGTCGTAGAAAGCTTCGAATATAGCGCATACGCCGGAACTAATTTTAGTTCAATAACATACACAATATGCATAGTATACGGCCTGGTATACGATCGTGCGCTTATGTATTTCTCGATGGACGAAACTTTTACGAAACGAAACAAAACCAAAACAAAACGGTGAGAAATACACTATTCTATGTAATTATACCAGTTATTGACATATTGAAATAGAAATTGTTATAACAAAGGCAATTCTAGCTCGGAACATGATCCTACTATGTAATTTTGTTTTGAAACACAGCTATAATACATGAACAACAATTCGGCAAAATGGTGAGTTGTAAACAATTATTTTACGGAGATTGACACTTTTTCAATGCCAATAATGACATGAATATTGACATTAGGATATGTTTCAGGACATGAGAGGACAACTGGGCAATTCCACCATAACGGAATTACATTCAGAGACCTATTTTGCTCATTATTTTATTCTCTGCGCAATATTCTCATGACTTAAGTAAATGTTGATACTTAAATAAGTTGCACGGGCAGCCAGGCTACAAAATGATAGGGAAACGATTTTATATCTTCCATGTGTTGTTGCACACTAGACCAATATGTGTGACCGTAACGGAATTACTGGAGAATGGAGTTTTTTTTTTGCTACAAGTTTGCGTTAAGTTTCTCTGAAATATAAGACACTTTGAAACTGATTTTATGTATTTTTTCTATCTTGATAATGTCAACTTCACTTTGGAACAATTAGGTACATAATCAACACAATGATAAGTTCACAAATTCACTTTTTTGAAAAAAGAGCACTGTAACGGAATTACACAAAATTGTAACGGAATTACATCTCTGACAGTTACAAGGTAAACTCAATTATTTTGCACTAAACTTTTCTTACATACTAATGCAAACATCAAGGCTATCTAGCACTTGAATATAAACCATAATTTGATACATCTGTAAAGCAATATTTAAACTTGTCATGTGTTAAATCAACGCTCGAAATTAGCACAGGCCCGATGGCCCGGGGCCACCAAAAATCTCTCCCACCAAAAAATCATAATTGCTCTATTTTAGTGGCCCGATTGGGCCAGTAAGATTTCCAAATGTAAATCTGAAAATTTGACATTTCAAACATCGCCGAAACCAGGCATAAAAAACAAAGGAAATCAGTGAAAAAATCAGCAAAATAGCGAGCGCAAATCTGCTAACGGCGATAATCTGGAGAAAATAATGTGCGTGATTAGACAGAAAAATTCATCTCGTTCTGGAGGTGCCTATGAAAATTATGACGTCTTGGGGAGACAAACAACAAAGAGAAAGACTGATTTACCCGTCTACTACTAGTGCATACAAGTAGAACTAGAAGTGTACACACATGCTGGTACCTTGTACTGGCCCCGGCCCCATGTATTATAAATGGGGACGGTATGTACATCAGCTTAATACAGCAATTCGCATAGCCACACACAGTCTAGTCAACTCTGCAACTATGCTTTGAGTTTGACTTGTCTTCAATTCAGTCCAATTTGCGCAAATTCGTTTGGGCAAGAAAGCCAGAAAGGCCTTATTATCTTTCAAAGCATCACATAATTTGAAAGAACTTCAAATATAGGACTCATAATAAGGTAGTACAGATTTTGTTTTATCTAGTTTTGTACTTTTGTAGATGTTTCATGCCAATTTTGTGAGAGTTCCAGTTCAGTCCCATGCATGTTGTTTTGTGTATAATTTCAACTTGAACTTGTAAGTTGACAAAATCGCACAGAGAAAGGGCTGAAATTGTAACATTTCATCACTCCAAAATTACCTTTTACTGATTCAATGTTGGGTTTATATATTCCTTTACGGATTTTTGATCAGGGTGGTGATTTTAGATGTTATTTTCATTAATTAATTCTTATGAAAAGCTAAGATTACCGGTCACTGTTTTCTTTTGTTTTTCCTTGTTTTTTCGGGCCACCAAATTTCTGTTTCGGGCCACCAATATTGGATAAATACCAATTCTACTTGCCCGATCGGGCCACCAGCAAAAAAAGTTAATTTCGAGCGTTGGTTAAATGAATGAAAATATGGCCAAAATACGATTCAGAGTGAAATTTGAAAAAACTATTGCTAAAATCCAGCTTTATTTTGGTTTATTTTCAGCTTCATATTAGTAGGCAAGGAATTAAAAAGGATTGCATCAATTAAATTAAAGAAAAATCCTAGAAACTATGTCCACTAAAGTGTGTAACGGAATTACACAACTTAAGCAGTGAAATCAACTTTTCCACAAATCGGTACTTGAACAACAAAGAATTCACATTTTAGCTTCAATACTTTTCAAAAATCAATAATGTGACAATAATAACCATATTTGAAGAAAAAAATAGCAACATTTTATAATTTTTCCTTTACTTCAAGAAAAATGGTTAAATTGTGAAAAAACCCAAAGTAAAAAAAAAAAAAAAGTACCTACATTATGTGACATGCTAAAGAACTGCACATCATCAATATCAAGAAACATTTAAACAATTTAAAATCACAAACAGGTCAAATCATTCCACTTTCAATGCTATAAAGCCTTGTAAACTTCCTAAATATTGAAAATCAAGGTGTGAATGGAAATGCATTGTGAATGGGCAATTCCACTGTTACAGAATGACAAATAAGTGATTTTTAGCTCTGTTTTCTTAATCATATTTAAAATTCCTTTCACTTCCACAGTTTTTACAACTTTAATAACTGGCAGGGGTACTAGAGGTACAAATCTATAACACTGTAGCGTCAGGAGACCAAAATACAATCATAACGGAAAGTGGTCTTTTATTCAACACTAATTTTGTAATGATTTTCTGCAAAAGCTACCTCAAAAAATTCTGCATTGGTAATAAAAACTTATCATGTAAGTTACAAACTTGAATTTGGTACATCTTTTTTCCAGAAATGATCTGTTTTAACCTCTGAAATTACCTTAAGACAAATGAATGTCACTGTAACGGAATTACGCCTGTGAAATCCACCCATGAATCCACCCATAAAAATGCAATTTCTTGGTTACATTTTTCTGCTTATAGTCTATAGTAAAGATTTTGTATGCATTGTTAAACAATAATTGTTAAACTCTTACATAAGGACCAGAACAAATCCTGAATTTATGTGTGTGCGTAACGGAATTACAAAAAAATCAAGATTTGTTGTATAAACTCTTGTTATATTCTGAAATTATTCTTTTGAAAATTCATCCTTAAAGTGATCTTAATTTACTCTCAAATTCATTTGGAATGCGTTTTCATTCATTCCATAAAATACATGATATCGGATATAAACATGTATGATCCAAATACAAAAAGTTGGCATATCAAATATAAATATCAAATTACAAAAAATGAAAGACACCTTTAGGAATTCCCATTTGAAAATGCAAATACTTTGTACGTATCTTCTTTGATCTGCATACAGAAGCACACTGAACACTCAATGAATTCTGACTTTATGATAATGAATAAAACATATCTTAGCCTGTATTATGTATATAGTTTTGAATATCTTGAAGCCTATTCTGTATTTAGGTTTGATTTTATATGCTTCAGTTTAATACAAATTTACATAATTAATGGTGAGTTATGAGCCCTTAACTGATCAATGATAATCAAATCTACATGTATACAAAATTATTAATATTAAATCTCCTTGAAAGTTGAAGGCATGATTTATATCTTATTTAATGCATCAATGTAAATTAATGTGAGAAAATAAATGTAGAACCAGTGTGATACTAATTACTGGATATTTTTAAATTTGTGTTATTGTTTTCGTTTTTCCCTTTCTAAAGTACAAACTTTATTTTGTACCTTTCTAAAGTACAAAATCTGCTGCATCTTCATAATTTCAGTCAAGTGGGTCTTGCTAGAAACTAATTTAATGATAGAAGTATCATAGAACATTATCATCTCTATTATGTTCATGGAGAGAGAAATTATCTATCGTGTATCAATTTAGTTAAATCACCATTGATGCAATATGAAGCATGTGAGGCAATGAGTCACATAAAGTAACATTGTACAGTACATGTATAATGACTTATTGTCTACGTACATGGCTACAGTTATGCTACATGCTATTTAAAGGGTATTCCTACATTCAGAACAAGAAAGAAAAAAAAAATTCAGCAATATCATTCAATACCAATACAAACCATGTGTGTGTAATTCCGTTACGTAACGGAATTACTAATACTGTTACGCCATTTTTGGAAAAAGTAGTGACATTATTTCAGAAAATTATGTTGGAAGTTCTTAGGACTATGGTGAAGGAAGAGAATTCACGATGACATGACCAAAGAACAAGTAATCAGATATTGATAAAAACTTAAAACGTTTTATCGTAACGGAATTACGATCAAATGTGCATAGATTATAAAAATTTCTCAAAAAAATATGCAATGAAGTTACTGCCCATGCTTTACAATTTGTGATTGTTACAATATCATATGGAAAATATGAGAAAATGAGCAGAAACAGTCATTGAATTAAAAGATTCACTTTATTTTCATAAAAATGAAGCTGATTTATGAAATAAGGTCATAAATTTCTGTTCAATTCAAGCAGAAATATTTGAAAAACCAATAGAGCTATATACAAACGGTTTTCAGTTTCCTAAAATTCAAGTTTTCCTTTATTGATAACAGTTTGATTTAGGGAAGATTGCTCAAATTTGAGATGTGGTGTTTTTGCCTTCTCTCATACGGAATTGCCCAACTATGTGTCAGATATTGATTATTCAGGCAATATTCAATCGTTTTGAGAGAGTAGAACTGCGTCCACTCTATGAACATTTGCGTGTAGATCGCCGTTCGAGCTAGAGCTGCACGGAGCGCAAAGCCCGGCTCTTACGTCACGCACAGAGCCACTTTGCTGTGCCGATTTCATGGTAAAGGGGAGGGTCAATTCACTAAAATTTTATTTTCATAAAACATGAAACTGAACACTTTCATGACATGTTAACTGCAAAAATTGCTTTAATAACTCATTCTATCATAAAATAAATGACTTGATTCTATCCCTTTGAATTTCTACTTTAAATCATCGAATAATTTTGGGGCCCAAATGTACTACGATCGGATATATTTATTGATATTTCAGCCGTTTCTGAACCGATTTTGACCAAAAAAGTTTACTCTGCCAATAAATTTGCATGTTCTTTGAGATTCAAAACTTAGTTTTTCATTACCTCACAACAAAATAAAGTTGACTAGACTGCCAATAAATTTGCATGTTCTTTGAGATTCAAAACTTAGTTTATCATTACCTCACAACAAAATTGTGTTGTTCAGCGCTCTCTCTACCAAAACTGAACTACCCCTTTAAAATAATTGTTAATTGATTTTCCAGTGTATCATTATTTTAACGAAACATCACATTCACAACTTTTTAAAAATAACAAATGTGGTTGAAACCATTTTGTTTGTATCGAGCGCCCTCTTGTGTGTTAAAGACTAATTTTCGAATGATAAGAGCATTAAAGGGGTAGTTTAGTTTTGGTAAGGCTGAACTTAAGTAGCCAAAACCTGCACAGTAACATTGTAAACTAATAGTTATAACTCCACCATGCTCGAAAGGTATACACAATTACAAACAACTAAGTAAAAAGCCTGTTATCATTCAAAAAGCGCCATTTAAACACAAGAGGGCGCTTTTTAAAAAGGCATTGGTTTCAACCATTTTTCATACAAACTTATGCATGTGATGTTTTATTGATATAATGATTCAATAGCGAGATCATCAACAACTATTTAAAAAACGCTTTTGAAAATTTTTGAAAAAGTGCAAGTATTTTTTTATTTTTTTCTAAAAATCTTCTAATTATTTGGGCCCCAAATAATTATAAGATCAGATATATTTATTGATATTTCAGTCGTTTCTGGGTCGATTTTGACCAAATAAAGTTTATTCTGCCATTAAAATAGCATGTTCTCTCAAATTCGACACTCAGCTGTTCATTACCTCACAAAGAAATTGTGATGTGCAGCGCCCTCTCTACCAAAACTAAACTACCCCTTTAACTTAGCTGGTTGTAAGTAAGCCTACCTTTCGGGCATGGTTTGTAATGCTATAGTGCAAGTTTTGGTTACCAACATTCAGTTTGACCAAAACTGTAGCCCTTTTATAAGCTAGGTACCGTAGCTATATCGAAATTAGCCTCTTGACAAGGCATGTCTCGTCTGAGCTGAGTTAAATGCACGCTATAGTATGCATTATGCAGGAACGACTGGACAGCGCGACTACCCTGCACAAACTCTTGACAAGGCATATCTCGTCTGAGCTGAGTTAAATGCACGGTATACAGTATGCATTATGCAGGAACGACTGGACAGCGCGACTACCCTGCACATTTGGCGAGACAGCCTCTTCTCATCTGGATTGCTCTCCGATTAATTTCTTTTGTTTAGTATTGAATTCCTCTACCTACAGGTAGAACCCAATCAGGAAGCCGGGTTATCACCTGCTCATGGGCAGGTCCAAGCTATTTGACTTGTGACGTACGGGACATTCACAGCTTTCAATTGAATATTATACAAAGGAAGGAGCTATGATCTAGAATCTTTTTGGTGCTTTGGAAAGCTACTTGTAGTCCCTTCCTAAAATGCAAAAAAAAATATTCAAAACGCTCGTTAAAATTTAATTATGCTAATAAATATGCAGCGTGACGTACGGGACCAGAGAAATTATGACTTTAAAAAAAAAATGTGTATTGTGAAAACTCTCTGAATCTACATTGCAGATAACAACTTATTCCTGATATATGCATTTAGTAACCATTAATATACGCACTGCAAAAAAAAAAAAAAAAATTATGACCTTTTATCCCATGATAATTGATGAAAGAAAATAGGTATGCGCGTGACGTACGGGACATGTGACGTACGGGACATTTTTCCCTCATGTTTTATTTGTCATTTTCCTGCTTTTATTTTTAAATCTTTGGGTCCATTTTGCAATATATTTGTTCTTAATTGTATTCATTCAATATTGTGATGATTTAAAACTCAAAAACAGCTTCCGCAATACATTACATGTATAATAAGACTTTAACAAATTGAAGCTCTGAAATCCGATAATTTGCAATTAATTATGCTAATTACTAATTAAGAATTCATATTTTATTTGGCTTCAAAAGATGTGGGATACATCTATCTGATGTAAATTTCTTTCAATATTGACAAAAAAGATTTGAATATGAGAAAATTAAACAGAATCATCATAAATTTGGCAACTTACATGAAATCCTACACATGGGACTATTTAGAAGAAAAACTAAAAATATGTTGTGCCTTTTTAGCACTTTCTTGCAGTTTTTTAACCTGTTTGGAAGGTCTCGGTGTACTGAACCAATGTAATACTATATTTCCTTCATTGACATGCAGTTTCCCTACTCAAATTGACTGTCTAGTATTTTAGATAATTATTTAAAGGTAATTATGAGGTATTTCAAATTTCCCCCCTCCAGACACATTTTCATCAGTATGTAGCTATAACGCGAACTATGATGTGGTAATTATGTCATTACTTTTAGAGGTAACTCCTAAAGGTAAGACCTATTTATTCTGAAATTTGTAAGAGTATCTAAGAAAGAATTATTATGATAAGCAGTGGTAAAACACAAAACAAATAATTTTCACCTGGCTTGCCATTGCTTTAACACTGAAAATGTCCCGTACGTCACACTTTTGTCCCGTACGTCACATGTCTTAATTAGCTAATAAAATCCAAACGAAAAATGCTGTTTTCATAAAACTTAGCTAGCCAGTCAAGAGTATGATAAATTAGAACTTCACAAAATATGAAAGAAAAAAATTAAGTGTTTCATACTGAAATATTAAAAAAAGGTGTTCATTTTTGTGACGTACGGGACATTGCAGTTTGGACACGCCCTAATTAGCATAATTAATTAATTTTGACACTTACAAATTTGGTCAACTATTGCTAGTGATTAGTTTTACTAGTCCCCGAAATTAAAGCTTGATTGATAAAATCAAAATTAAAAATAGAAATACAATGTCCCGTACGTCACGCAAATATTTGAAATATGCAAATTAGATGCTCACTTCTCGTTAAATATGCATATTATGCAAATTTCTGTACTAAAAATCTAAACTTCAGACTTTTAGCTTTGAAATGATACCAAATTTGTAAAGCTAAAATGAAGATGAATTTTCACCATCAAGGGGGACATTAGCTTGGACCTGCCCTCATGCATTATGCATCATTCCTCAACGCAAGACACAAACTATACCACACAAACACACGTACAGTGAAGCGACGCTACACATACAAAGGTCCGATGCAATGCAACACGTCCACACACACACACACACACACACGTCCCGAGGCCACACACAGAAACACAAATACAAACACAGCTAATGGAGTGGTCATACGACACTTGCGACGACCTGCAACAAGACAATAGAACTTATGAAGGGCCGATCATGTTCGAAATAACTGGACGTTACAACAAAATGCAAATATCGCAATAAATTCGGTCTAATTCCCAAGTATAGCCATAAATAGGTTTTGTGTATTACACTTCGGCTAAAATAAACCTTACATGTGATTTATCGTGCTTAAAGGAGAAAATCAAAGAAAACCCCTAAATATGACGATATTCATATCTACAGAAGGCTTATAAGCCACATGATGAGCTTGACTGACATTCAAACAATATAACGCGTCCATAAAAGCGAAATTAGGGTGAAAACATCACCCTATTCCCAGGGACAAATTCGCTCAATCGCTACACGAAACGGCCTTTAGCTGTGACGTAAGAACCGGGCTTGAAGCCAAGGCGGCTGCCGCGGTTGTATGTAGATATAATAAGCGTATAACATACCAGGCTGGAAAGACAAGCTTCAACTTATGTGCTATTTTTCCCTTACCAAGAATAAATTATAATACTACATTGTTTGTAATTTGCTTCTCATTTATATTTTCATCATGATATTCCAACAAATGTATTGTTTGTGACAAAAAAAGTTGAAAAAAGGTGAAAAAAAGAAGGGGAAACTATACGACTGTGTCGTGCAGTAGGCCTGCACAGATTTTTTACCAACATGTAGTTTCACTTTGACATATCATACGGAGAATTTACCACTTCCATTATGGAAACAAACAGTTAATAATCATTATGAATCAAATGAAATTTTAAAAAACGAAGAATAATTATTACTTTAGTCGATCTATCATGGCTAGTTTCATGGTTTAGCTTGAAAAGTCGAGTGAATTAGATTCGCGATCTCCTGTGTTGTTACGATTCATCCGCGATTTTTCTGAACATTGGCAGCCGCATTACCTATACGGCTGATAGCGCTGGCGGATTTACATTTCCTGCGCGCGCATCAAAACTAACGAGTGCACGTGTTAGCTAGCTAGCTTGCTCCTCCACGGATACTTCGAAGTCCATTAACAGGCTGTTTTGTTGAAATTCTTCATCCATGTTGAACTGTCAGATGTAATTCTATAGCGAGATCGTGATCGTGTGGACTGTAGAAAGCTTCGAATAATAGCGCATACGTTGGAACTACTTTTAGTATAACATACACAATATGCATAGTATACGGCCGGGTATACGATCGTGCGCTTGCATGTATTTCTCGATGGACGAAACTTTTACGAAACGAAACAAAACCAAAACAAAACGGTGAGAAATACACTATTCTACCAGTTATTGACATATTGAAATGGATAAGAAATATTATATATTGTTATAACAAAGGCAATTCTAGCTCGGAACATGATTCTACTAGGTAATTTTCTTTTGAAACACAGCTATAATAGATTTGTTTTTCATACTTCTACATCTTCTACATCTCCGTGTACATATGAACAACAATTCGGCAAAATGGATTGAGTTGTAAACAGTTATTTTACGGAGATTGACACTTTTTCAATGCCAATAATGACATGAATATTGACATTAGGATATGTTTCAGGACATGAGAGGACAACTGTGTGTCAGATATTGATTATTCAGGCAATATTCAATCGTTTTGAGAGAGTATAACTGCGTCCACTCTATGCCAATTGCGTGTAGATCGCCGTTCGAGCTAGAGCTGTCGGGAGCGCAAAGCCCGGCTCTTACGTCACGCACAGAGCCACTTTGCTGTGCCGATTTCATGGTAAAGGGGAGGGTCAATTCACTAAAATTTCATTTTCATAAAACATGAAACTGAACACTTTCATGACTTGTTAACTGCACAAATTGCTTTAATAACTCATTCTATCATAAAATAAACCATAATAACTTGATTCTTTTCCCTTTGAATTTCTACTTTAATAAGCATTATAAGCCTGGTTTTAGGTTGTTGATCAAACAATAGCACGACCGGTCACGTGGAACGCATGCGCCGTGTGTTCTCTTGCGATGGCAGGTTCCCATCGCAAGTCCCGTCGCAAGGTTTTGGACATCAAAAACTCGGTTCAAAATCCGTTGCGATCAAAACAATAGAAGAGAGAGAGAGCATGCGGTGATTGCGGTGATTGCGGTGATTGCGGTTGTTGCGGTGGCTGCAGCTCACCCTAATGTCCTATTGAAATTGTATCCATGACAAATATTCATGGTTTGGTAGACAATGCTAAATCCTGAATACTTCAGGCAAGTCTCATCGCATGTAGCCTTTAGTCAAGGCTCTATGGCTTGGAGATTCTCTATGCGATCGCGTGCAAGCTAGCTGTGGGGGAGCACGGGGTCAGCGAGCGGGATTAACTGGCTCCCATATAGAGCCTTTATGAACTTAACACACAGTAATTTATTAATGAGATGAAAACATTAACCAATCAGATCGCTATGCGGGTGACCTCTGCCTGACTCGGGGCATAATACACGATATTGCCGTGGCGTGTTCCATCACGTATCAAGGGGTTTATTTAGTATCAGACATTAATATTATCATAACTATTCTAATGATCAAATATGAGATACATCAGAGTAAAACTGAAGCATAGAAATACCTTTTTTTTGTATCCGTACCAAATCTCACCTCTTTATTTTAAAAGAAAGTGACATATTTTGTAATGACGTACCCTATTCATATAATGGATGCGTCCGCATCTACTGTTTAACGTGTACGGCCTACGCTAGTATGTTGCGGAGACCCTCTAATGACCAGTAACCGTGTATTGTGCAAGAAAGCGTGTTTGGTTTTACTTGGTTTTACTATGCAGCTTGACTGTGTGTCTAAACAAAGACTAACACTCGCAAACGGCTGATCTACCATCCCGTGGTAGATGAATATTCGTTATTTAATAGGTTTATATTAGAAATAAACAACAACCAATGTGCAAAGAGAGAAAGACTCTCGCTCCGCTCGCGTAATTGTGCATATAGCGTGAGAGTCTTGACGAAAGACTACATCGCATGCGGTAATTGAGGGCTGGTAAGACGGCATCATGTGACAGGGGAGGGATCAGTGTTGCTAATTACATTTGGACAGTGGTGCGATCGCCCAATTGTATGTATTCTCAAGCCATGGAGATATATTTAGGATATCTAGATGTAGCTCCTGGCCATGCCTCGATAATTCTTTTATGCCTTGAAGATTTGTCAAAAAAACCCTATTATTTATATTATGTGTGAAAAAAAAGAGAAAATAGACAAAATAAATGCATACTTGTATATATAAATATTGATGATATAAATACATAGAAATTTAATTTTAAATAAAAAAAAAATGTATGGTAGTTGGCGACAATAGTCACCATTGACTAATCGCCATACAAATTAAATAACAACAACAACATTGCGGTGACCTATTGAAATTGCAACGATGCCTTGACGTTTGGTAGACAATGATTTATCCTGAATACTCCTGGCAAGCCTCTAGATATTTCTGCTTTTCATCAAAAGCTATTTATTCTCATTACACACCCTCACCATTGAAAGGGAGGTATTTAACCGACAGATTTGTATTGTTATGATTGGGATCGGCATCCACATGACAACGAAGGGGGGGGGGGGGGGGGGGGTCTCTGCTCTTGCGCTCATGGGCCCAAGATTCTCCTTCATGTCCCACAGTTATTATTTGTGTTGTTTTTCTACCTTGTGTACCGCGGTAATTTATATTTGGCCCATTGGGGGTCTTTGTATGAGCTAAAAGCCAAAAGCTTGCACCACGTCCTACATGTATGTTTATATTTTGCAACATTTGTCTTTGATATGGCTCCATACTTAGGCTAATTTCATATAGGCCTAAGCTTGGTGCACCAAAAGGGTAGCCCACCGCTAGCATGCTCATCAGGGAGTAGAGGATGTGTACAATGCGGGTCTGACGCTTAGAGGCTATTAGGCGCTATATAATACGAACTACTATTATTATTCATTAATTATTAAATAATACTATTGTTATAAATTTATCAATATTACAATAAGCCAGTTCGTAATTAGACTATGGAGCTTGGGTGACGTCAGAGGGCGTAGTCCGATATTCCATCAACGGGCCATCAACGTACAGTAAAGTGTATGGTATCATGTCATATTACCGGATAATTTTAGTTTGACAGCATAAAACAAACATTAGATGCATAACATCAAAGTGGAAATTATACGAGCAGCTGCATAAACTCATATAGAACACATTTGATGTAAAGTATATTCAAGAATTTATCGATATTTCTCCATATCAACTTTCTTGTAATCATCTTTCTTGTGAATGATCCAGGTGAATCATTCACACGCAATAATGCTACAAGGCGGGCGATCAGCATACCGCCCATTCGTACAATATACCGTTCAAAATTAAACGCTATGTTTTAGGACGCCATCGGCAAGGAAAACAGACAGGATATAATATTTCTTTCTACATGTTGCGGTCTTCAAAACAAGAAAGTCGGTAATCATTATCAATTGATATAAATTGTGGATCACATAAACGAATTTTGTTTGGCATTTGCTAATAAATGGAGAGAGAAATCAGCCGGCAAAAACCGTTTTTGCGTTGGATAGTGCAGCAAGCGGAAGACGATAATCTCCGCACAATGCTATGTACACCTACGTGTGTACATACCCAGTGCGTGCTAGCCAGGCCAAGCAAGGCTCGGTGAAATTATTGATCAATAAATATCATCATTACGCATGAATAACACATTCTATCAAACCGGTTCTTGTTTTATGAAATAGTACATATTATGCTATTAACCTTTGATGTGGTGAATACAAAAACGATGGGCTTATTTTGATCCAGATTTTAAAAACGTAAACAAATAATTCGCATTCAATTGCACGTGTGGCTCCTTTGATTCTTACGATCGATGGAATATCCTAATACCCGGAAGTAAATACGCGCATGCGCAGATTGTAACTACGAACTGGCTTATTAGATTTATTATTATTAGGAGTAGTAGTAGTAGTAGTATTCTATAATTTGTGCATCAAGATCAATATAAGAGCAGAGAGATATTAACGCTCATCCTTTCATTGCGGAACATTTTGTGAGTGTTTATATATATGCAGTGAGTTTGTACAGGGCGGTGATGTATTACAGACTTTTACACTATCCGCCTTTCATACGCGCACTAGCCTACCGATAGGCATCGTGCTGTCTAGCAGTTTCTACAACGGCACTGTATACTAACCGCGAAAGGCCGAGTTTGAGCGCGCAGCGCGAATGCCTATCGTCACTCGTGAACGTGAAAAGTTTTATTTTCTTTTATTTATACTGATTCGTTCGTAGAAACTCTACGAAGCCCATATTCATATGACACGGACCAGGTAGATCAGCTGTTTGTGAGTGTTAGTCTTCGTTTTAAAGCTGCATAGTAAAACCAAGCGCAACCTTGCACAATACACTGTTAGTGGCATAGAGTAGTGGTTGTTTTAGGGTCTCCGCGACGGACTAGCGTGGGCTGTATGCACTGAACATGCCTGTGCGGACGCGTCCATTATTTATAGGGTACGTCATTACAAAATATGTTGTTTTCTTTTAAAATAAAGAGTTGAGATTTGATATGGATGCAAAAAGGTATTTCTATGCTTTAGTTTTTATTGTAATGTATCTCAAATGTTATCATTATGATAGTTATGATAATATTAATGTCTGATACTAAATAAACCCCTTAATACACGATGGAACACGCCACCGTCAAGCGACAAGTCCAAAAACAGCGTCAAATTTTCTGCTACAGCGACAACTCTCAAATTTGTCACTGCAATCTATTTCATAAAACAGTTGTCGCTGCAAGTGTTGCGTCAAGTCTTTGCTGCAGCGACAATTCCTACCGTAGGTCAAAGAGCTACGGTAAAATGTACCGTTGATGAAAGTTCCATAGCAACAAAATGGCCTACTTACTGCTTATTGAGGATTAGAGAGCCGTTAGGAGGGAGATGATATTTCGGGATAGAATCCATCCCTTGGAACTATATGACGACGTAGCCATGTTTAAGATAATAGCCTATTTTCGCAACGACGGCGCGGTTAGTTTAGAACGCTAATCTTAGCGGGGGGTCGCACTCAGAGCGAGAATTTCCGTGTAGCGTCCAAACCTACAACGGTATTCGGGTGAATTAGCGTCCGTCGTAGAGCGACGGGGACAGTGCATACTTCAATGGGTCACCCAGAGGTCAGTGCATGGTCAGCCAATCAGCGCGCATGTTCTCTCGAGCAAGGACACGTTCCCATCGTATCGATGCACGTTCCCCGTACTCTTCACTGCGAAACTGCAAATAGTTCGCGACGTAGCCAGAGTACGGATACGTTCATAGCTGACTGATTCCTCCGTACTCGGCCCTTGCGAAGTCGTTTGCGAAAAGAGGCTACAGATTCACCAGGGCAAGATGCAGTACCTAATTGACAGACTGGGAGGGCAGCTTGAACTTCAAACAAGACAGAATTGTGCTGTGCCGAGTCCCAGTCTGCAGGTTTTCATAGCACCGCGGTTCTACGCCACTGGGTCGGTGCTCGACACAAGCCCTCTGTGGGATGAGGGATGAGACATAAGTAAAGAAAATTATTATTTGTCTAGATTTATAGACCCCTTTAGGCCTAGTTTATGTGGCTGTTCTCGACTTGTATTTGTAATTGTATTTTATTTATTTTTAATTTTGATTGAGTCTAACTTGTCTTTAGTGAATTATGATTATCCAGGTAAAGCAGCCAAACAGCTAGCCTAACCAGGCTCTGTCGTAGACAGAGTCTGGCATATTGAAGTGACTGTTAGGTGTATCGGTCGTAACAATTATTGGTAAAAATAGTATATAAGATACTATACAATTTATATCTGGTTTTATACTTACGACGGATGTTATCCATGGACATCAATGGTCCACTGTCTTGATACATGAGGCTCCATTTGGTGTATTAATTCACAAAATTAGGTTTTTATCGTCCAGATTGTGGTAAGAAGCAAAAATTCCAAAATGGTATCCGAATTTGTGTCCACAGTGCGCATGCGTGAGGTCGCAGGTCAAACTTTGGCGTACGAGCCAAGATGTACTCAATGTTAACCTAACCGCCTGGCATATACATCGCTCGAAATCTTGCAGGAATATGTTTGTAGATGGGCGATGAGGTGTTTTATCCTCTTTAAGCAGATTTTTTAAAAATTTTGTTTACTTGTACTGCACCCTAAAATACCTATGTACGACGGCGCTACACAAAATTGCTATAAAAACAATGATAACCTACCTCAAATTGATTATTTATGTCGATTGTCCTTGTTAGAATCCCGCTGTGCGATGCCGACGGATCGAAAAAAAAAGCCGGATTCTAACAAGGACGATCGACATAAATAATCAATTTGAGGTAAGTTATCATTCTTTTTATAGCAATTTTGTGTAGCGCCGTCGTACATAGGTATTTTAGGGTGCAGTACAAGTAAACAAAATTTAAAAAAAATCTGCTTAAAGAGGATAAAACACCTCATCGCCCATCTACAAACATGTTCCTGCAAGATTTCGAGCGATGTATATGCCAGGCGGTTAGGTTAACATTGAGTACAGTGGCCTGGCTTATATGTATTAGTCAACCGATCGCCACTTACGCGCGGAACCGGAATAAAACCTCGCCTATATATCCCAGCATGCATTGCCGATGACTTTGGAGGTGACAGGACAATTTCGAATATTTGTGCGAAGCCGTTTGGGATTAATCATCAATTTGAGGTAAGTTATTATTCTTTTCATATAATTTATATGTAGCGCGCAGATAAAACGCACTTTTGTGCTCCAGAAAAGGTTAACCAAATACAAAAAAATTATAATTAAAGGTGATAAAAACACCTCATCGCAAAAACGCTACACCATTTCGATCGTCAGTAATTCACAGCTCTGTGCTACGCACAGAGCTGATCATAGTTACCAAACAGCTAGCCAATTTATTCTATCAACAAATCTCTAATTAACGCTGTAACCGATCATCGGATCGGCATGCCGATCCCGATCCGATCATGGCTTTTTTGCCGTTTTTGCCGATTTCCGATCATGCAGAAAAGATCGGAGATCGGATCGGATGAAATTTTGTTTTTGTTTTTTTATGTGTTATGACTTACGTGAAAAAAAAAAAATCCCGGGAGAAAACCATCCATTTTCTTTGCAAGAATATCGGAATTGAAATTTTAAAAAGGGACAATCTATATCATTTACTTGAAAAAAATGTTATTTTCGAGATACTCTTTGTTAGTTTACTTCGTTTTGAAAGGCGAAAATCGGAACAAGACTCGCAAAATTGCTAGTCATTTGAACGATATTCCCGACGGATGTTCACATGAACTCCAGGCCGTCAGACCCGGCGCGCGCACGATCGGCGCCGCGCTGGCGCCGTGCATGCATGCGGGCGGCATGCGTGAGCTATGTCGCAAGCTATTATAGATCAACGAATTATCGTTTTCATATCCTCTTTTACATGTTAAATTCAGTCTTTTACTGTCGGCCGACTGATAGAGAATGCTGATAAATTATGGAAGAGGACATAAAAACGATTTGTTGATCTATATAGTCGCCAGCAAGGCCTAAGATTCAGGGGAAAGCTGGTACATAATTATATTAGTATACATGTATAATATAAACTGTAAATTTGCACTCTCGATCTCCCGGTCCCCGAATTCCGGGAGATCGAGAGAGTATATAAATTGTTTGATATGTTGTTATTGACTAATGGCGTCAAAATTTAACTATATAAACATAATCATAACATGTTTTTTTTTTCTTTCCTTTTTAGGAAGATGACGGACGCTCCAATTTTGACTTGTGTTGCGCGTGCGAGGACTACATTCGGCCGATCCTTCTTTCAATTTAAAGAATTATAATTTGTTTACGCTTTGAGTATAAATGTAATGACGAGGAAGATGAGATAAACATGAGCATGGGGGACTTAAAATGATACTTATGATAATGCAATTGAAATGTGGTCAGCCAACTCCACCACCCCCCCCCCCCCCCCCCCAATATCAAAAACATAATTCTGTGACCGCTGATTATGATTTAGTTTCACGTGCGACCATGGATAGTGCGACTATGCGTTTTTGTTATGATTAATAATTCATATGTATAAACATCATAACATAAATGTCAAATTGAAAATAATGGTGATGATTAGATAATTATGATTACAATTGAAATGTGGTCGGCCCCCTCCTCCCACCCCGAAAACATTCTGCGGCCCATGATTATGATTTAGTTTCCGTGCGACCATGCAATTTTAATTTGTATGTACTCATGATGATGTTCAAAATATAAATACTCTATTATTTCTATGGATGATGGCTTGTGAAATTGTATACTTGATGATCAACATCATAATATAAACGTCAAATTGAAAATAATGGCGATGATAAGATAATCATGATAACAATTGAAATGTGGACAATGTGGTCAGCCCCCTCCCCCATCCCCCAATATCAATGCGGCCCCTGATTATGATTTAGTTTCCATGTGCGACGGGGCGATTTTTATTTTTATGTACTCATGATGATGTTCAAAATATAAATACTTATTATTTCCGACGGATGGCGGCTTGTGAAATTGTATACTTGATGAAAAACATCATAATATAAACGTCAAAGTGAAAATAATGGTGATGATAAGAGTTATGATAACAATTGAAATGTGGTCAGCCCCACCCCCCCTCAACCTCTGGAAAAAGATACAAAATCACACGGTCGCATTATGTGCGACCGTGTGATTTTGTATTTTTCAGGGGGGGGGGGGGGCACGCAAATTGGGGAACTGTAATTATTTCGTTCACACTGCCATTAGGCTAACGCTTTCTTCATTTTTTTGTCACACTGTATTGAGGACCTCCCCATATATTGCAATAATTGTACGTAACGCAATTAAAAATAATAATAAATTATATACTACTTACATTTATCGGGGAGTTGCCACGACGCAGTTTACAATGTTCTTGCTTCGCCCCTAGCTCCATTATAATGGCCCTTTGTCCGTCTCGATGTTAGTAATTATTATAATCATCACCAGTCAAACATGCACCATCATCCTCATCTTCATCATGGATCATTACCATCCTCTTTTTTATCATAATAATCATTGGCATCGCCATCTTCATAATGATCATTCATTGTCATCCTCATCAGTTCATCATTTCCGTCATTTATCAATCATATTAGGCGCTATATAAATCGATATTATTGTTATTATTATTATACTCTGTGTACAGAGTTTATATATTTATATAATTTATTTTAAAATATAATACCCGGTACTCGTTTTGTATCGGGGAGGGGGTGGCAGCCTTCTCACTTCTCAGTAGACTGGGGAGGGTACTTTGTTTCTTGAGTAGGCCTATACGCCGGACGACGGAAAGTTTGGGGGCGGGGGCTATTATTTTTAGTACATTTAAAACATTTCGGATTGTTGCATGACGTGGGGATCGGTATTGGGGCTATTGGTACAAGTAATTAGCGAACAAACTTATGTACTAGTTGCAAAATAACAAAGCAATACACACTAATCAAATACAAACAAACAAACACATGTAGCCAGTGGCGAAGGTGGTCGGACTGGTTGGGGGGGGGGGGGGGGGGCACGAAAATTATTGGGGGTACACCTGTGTATTACTATTACTTTGTTTATTTAAAAAATGTCCCCTTAATTTTATGTTTCTATTGTTGTTTTTTTTTTCAGAATTATTTACTGCATGTAGCTTATAATACATCATGTACCCAACTTGTTGATCGAGTTAAACTGATTCTAAAGGAGAACAAAGAATAACAAAAAAGTTAAATAAACTCCAGTTATTTTTTAGAAAATCAGTCGTGAAAAACAGCAACAAAGAAATCAAAATATCTTATTCTTAATTATTATTTTATACTGAGTAATATTAATAATCAAGCTGCAATTCAATTAAGGAAACAGGATAAAATAAACAAGCGATGCGCAAAAATCTGACTGAAAATGCATGCAGCAACAGCATTAAAAAACGATGTCAAACTAAAAACAACAAAATGCAAAGTTAAGTAACTATAATTATAACAACAACATCAACAAAATAGGTCACATGGACGGAGATAGATCCTGTCGCGTGCTACCTGCGTGCAAATATGCTGCGCCGCGATGCGTTATAAAGCACGTGAAAGCATAGCTATAGCCTCGCGATCCGCTGACGGTCTTCTCCGCCGTATCTCTACCGGTGGCCACGCTAGCGCCAGCCCTGCGCGATGCAGAGCTCCGAGCAAGCAGCCTCGGCGCATCCAAAATATTGATTTAAGCAGTGTTGTATCCGAGTCCACCCAATCCGAGTCCGAGACCGAGTCCGAGTCCAGACTGTCCGAGTCCGAGACCGAGACCGAGTCCAGACCATCCGAGTCCGAGTCCGAGTCCGAGTCCAGACCATCCGAGTCCGAGACCGAGTCCGAGTCCAACTCTTTTTTTTTTTTATTATTTAATTTTACATTGATTCATTTTCTTTTCCAAAGGCAATTGATCTATCACTCGATCAGTGATTAACCCTAGATATATGTCACATAATATGCACTCATTCAGGGCTCCACACTCACGGTTTTTTTTAACAGGCCCTTTTGGGCCAGTAGATTTGTTTCAATTATTGTATGGGTATATTCGTTGTATTACTTATTATGGCGTTATGAAGGGTAATATAATCACCCGACGTTGTGAAATATTATGTATGCGAGCGGAGCGGAGCGAGCTTGAAAATTTTAGCAATTTCACAGCGGAAAATCCCAAAATCCCGGAGAAAATGAGGGAGAAAAGAGGGGAAAGGAATAAATGAAAAAGGGACCCGCATGTCTAAGGATTTTTTTTAATGAAAAGGGGACCCATAAAGGATCTTTCTTGAAAAGTCACCCTTCCCAGCGCACATCCCCGTATACCCAATATACGTGAGTACCCCCCCCCCCCCCCCCCGGGTGTTTGATAGCCGAATATTTTCAGAATCGCGGTGTCAATTCCTAAAAAAGACAGTATAAAATGAAAGCATACCTATCAAATATAAGCTTGGGCTATTTGTTATGGATATGTAACTTCCGTGTCCATTCGTTTCTCACAAATGTGATTTTTGGCTCACTTTCTTGTCGGCTGTCAGTTCATTCGCGATCTCTTTTTCAAGCAACAATCGCTTGGTGGATTGGATAGAATATTTGGCTTGTTTCTTGCAGAATTATAGCACAGAATAGCCAATATACAAGTATACAAAATATACGGAAATTGGCCGGTCTCGAGCTGGACTCGGCCCGAGTCATCGAGTCAACGACCTTCGAGTCCGAGTCCGAGGCCGAGTCCAGGGTCCCCGAGTCCGAGTCCGAGGCCGAGGCCGGCAATGCCGGCCTCGAGTCCGGTCTCGAGACCAAGACCGGCCTCGAGTCATACAACACTGGATTTAAGTCGTCCAAATGGCTTTAATGTTTATAAAAAATACTACGGCGGACTATCGAGTGACCAGAACAAAAATGTGCAGTAAGTAACGAACCAGTTTTGTTGCAAAGTGATGCAAATTAAAGCATTTTTTTTTTTTTTTTTTTTTTTTTTTTTAATAGCCGATCATCCGATCCGATCATCGATCCGATTTCGAAGATCGATAAAATTTGCCGATCCGATCAAACGATCCGATCATCAAGGTCAGTTACAGCATTATCTCTAATGCTGAATACAAAAAAACAAATTTAGGCTAACAATAGACCAAGACCCAAAGTGTTAAAATAGTTAAAACGTGCCAAAATAACCATGATTAATTCTAAAGTTTTCTCTACTTCGCTACGCCGAGCAAAATGGGGCAGCGTGAAAAATACATGATGCCAGGTGTTGCATCTTCTATAATATGTGCGGCGCCGCAGTATGCAATACATAGTCACACGGCCACATACCACTAGCCGCAACGCATGTGCGATTTACGTACCTAAACTAACGTGGGATTTTTGATTTTCCGTTTCTAACGGTCCAGAATTTGAAACACCCATTCCGGGTGTTATTCCTATATACTATTTCATTTGTAT